>VXCM01001173.1:0-63353 GCA_014773175.1 Lucifuga dentata | reverse complement strand
GGGGGTCTTTAAATTTAAACTTTTTTTTTTTTTTAAAAACCTAATTCAAATTAGTATTTTCTTTATTAAAATAATAAATTGTCAGGCTTTCTAACCAAAAACTTTTAAAATAAAAGGTTTCTGCAGGAATGTCCAGGTTCCTGTGAGGAACACCAGCCTGTCTGCTGCCTCTGGCTTGATGCTCTGACATGTTACAGTATTCCACCTACAGACCCCTTTGCTGCACGCCGTGGAGCGTGGAGCAAATGGGTCTGTAAAGTTTATAGGAGCTCCGTGCTGTGAAGCGCAAAACCAAACAATTTCCAAATGATGAAGTGACATTACCTTTTTTAAAAACGAGCTCATCTTCAGTTGAAGTGTTTGTTGGCATCTTGCTAGCACGTCTGACCTGCTGAAAGCTTCGTGGACACGACATCAACGAACGTGACGGACCGTTGATTGGTAAGGTTGGAAACCGTGTCTGTGTCCGCTGCAGGCGGAGCCGTGGACTCTCATGGACAAGCGGAAAGTATAAACAAGGCTTGTAGGTTTAATGCACAAAACGGGAACGGGCTTGATTGACGGAGAGTGACCTGCTGCCGCATTTTCCCCGTTAAAAATAGTTAGATAGTAGTTTTTTAAAAAAAACCTCAATTTTCCGATTCAGCCATTTTACACATCATGCCATAATGTAAACTTGAATTAATCGATTAAATCGATTTATCACCCAGCCTATATATATATATACAGTATATATATGTGTGTGTGTGTGTGTGTGTGTGTGTGTGTGTGTGTATATATATATATATATATATATATATATGTAGATAGATAGATAGATAGATAGATAGATAGATAGATATAACAACTTACAGGAGCATAAATAGGAAATAATGATAGTTTGCTGGAGTGGAAGGTTTCCACATGGTGAAACACAGCCTGAGATGGAAGTTTGAACAAAGTTAAACACACTACATATGCAAAGAAAACAGCAGCAGCATGTGTGTATGTTGGAGAACAACTGTCACTCTCGTCATTGGTTTCACAACACCAACTTGAGTAAGAAGGTAACTGACTATTATTCTGAGTTTTGATATGTCGTCTTCCTGGTACCATCTTTATTCAGCTTCCTCCTGACTAACCAAACCCTGACAATGACTGTTTCAGCTACATTACACCTTTCATTTCCATTTTTCGAGCCATGTAATGGTGTGGAAGAAGAGATTATGTAAACTACACCCACGGCTGATGAGACAAGTGTGTGACTGTCAAATTCACACATCATGTATATACACAAGCTGTGTATTTATCACAAGAACAAAAGTGTAAGCTGAGGCAGCTTGGTAATCTTTTTGATTTGAGATTTTACTTTATAGATTTTAAAGGACTATACCGGTGATTTTTGCATGTTTGAGCCCAAGAAATACAACCTGCATAACATGTTACACTACTGCCAACCATTTTAAAAACATACCACTGCTGCTTTACATTTTAGATTTGTTTTTCCTGCCTTCCAGACTGTCATTGATTTCAGTTCAATCCAATATGCTATTAAAATCAACTTATGGATTGAAACATGCTTGAGATAGGTAATCTATCACAGTGATGTTGTTCTTATTTTTTTGTTGAAGTTATTTAATTTAACCAATCCACCACAGAGCTGCACAGAAAAAATATGTATGTCTCCGCCAGGGAATACAGGCCCAGGCTTCATGGGCCATTTCACTATCTAAAGCCTTAAATGACCATCAGGGCTTCCTACTTCACATTATCAGCTAGTGAGACAGAACAAAAGGAACAAAAATGAAACATGAATAAAGGGATCAATAATGAGAAAAGGGCATGAGGAGAAGAGAGAGAGAGAGAGAGAGAGAGAGAGAAGAGATGGAGCAGAAAAGAAAGGACAGTAATTAAAGAAAATGTGCAAATGCGAACATCTGCATATGTGCGAGTGTGCAACAGTGTGTGAGACGCTCACTCCTGTGCTGAGGAAGGTGCTATAGTGACACTCATTTAATTCAGTGCCATATATCTACATGGCTACACCCCCACCCCAGCCACACCACCACATTACCTCTCCCTTCTAGTCACNCATATATCTACATGGCTACACCCCCACCCCAGCCACACCACCACATTACCTCTCCCTTCTAGTCACTGTACTCCTGTCCACACCTCGCTGCGCCAAATCTATTAGCATTTGCATAACAATGGCCACCTCCTTGCTCAAAATGTGAGTGTGTTTGTGCAGGGGAAGTCCATATGCATGAGTGGTTTGTTTGAGACCATAAATGTTCTGTATGTGTGTGTGTGTGTGTGTGTGTGTGTGTGTGTGCGNGGTTTGTTTGAGACCATAAATGTTCTGTATGTGTGTGTGTGTGTGTGTGTGTGTGTGTGTGTGCGTGCACATGAGAGCATTCAAGTCTAGCGATGTCAGCCAGTGAGTGGGGGAAAAAATGAAAGTGGAGTTGTACTCATAAATCTGAGTGAATGGGCTGGATGCTGAGTGGGTTTGGTTCATAAAGGACACTGAAGAAAATAAATGAATGCTTGAAAGATGAAAAATACTCTTCTGCTAAATTCGTTGAGGCATTTGTGCAGATCACATTTGTTGTGTGCTAGATGTACACTCTGAGGCATAAAGCAATGCATCGGTCAACAATGCCTGATGTTAAACTACTGCATTATGCGCTTGTTAACTTGGAGAGATGATCAGTCCGTGAGTTCGATAAATGGTTGAAAATGAATCTTTGAGCCGCTTAGAACTGACTGATTAGCCGTGTCTAGTTCACTGAATGTCGGTCGTGATTGATACAACCAGCTGCTTATGATGTGGGTTGATGTCAGACTGTGCTAATGTGTTTGCTAACGAGATTGGCAGCAAACCAGTATTACATGAATGTAAACAGATCGACACACACACACACACACACAGAGGCGGATAGATGGCTGACTAACCCCTATGGGTAAGATATTACTTGATGAGGTCTTGTTGAGTGAACAACAGGAGAATAAGGACCATTGTTTGCTATTGTAGGGATTCAAACCAACAGCTTGACAATGGCAGAAGCACTTGTGTGTGCACGTGTGTGTGCATGCATGCATGTGTGTGAATACCGGCTCCTTGGTGGGACGAGAGCTTTGGTGAAAAGGGGAAAATCTCTTTAAGATGCTGAATGGAAAGTTAGACAATAGTGTTAGCCCACACACACACACACACACACACACACACACAGAGAGTTCTAGTTTTAGGTACACTTGTGTGATGTAATACAATCCTGCAATAAATCCTACCTTGTGACACTTCTAACATTCAGTTTTTGTTGCCATGGTATCATGAAGGTGTTGATTCACCTTACTAAACTAGGATAGGGCAGTCATCTTCAAAATCCGGACTCCGGTCCTGATCCAGACTGAACCACAACTGTCTCCAGACTCTGAGCAAATTATACTTTTCATATGTATTATTTTCATTATCTGCGGGACATCGCTGCGATGCAACGAGTCAAAATCTCCGCTTTCTCTGCTGCAAAGTGTAACCAAATGTCCGACGCAGCTAATGCAGCTAGTTTCATCAATAGCAGCCCCCCCCCACCCCTGCTCGACACCCCTTAAATTGNAAAAAAAAAAAAAAAAAAAAAAAAAAATTAGGATCCCAATCCAATCCTGGCTTGACTGACTATAATAAATGGACCTTTGTCTTATTGAAAATTTTCTTTGTGGACCTTTAAGATTTATATTTGAGTCCCCCTGGGTACTCAAATGTTTTTACTAAAGGATCCTTATTGTAGCGGTGTTGAGTTGGACTGCATTGTATTCATGAGTTTTAGCATCCTGTTGCACTGGATGACACTGGGATTGCATGAGTGTATCTAAATATGAGTGTATGTCTGAATATTAAGTGTTTGTGCAAAGGCTGATTCAAATGTGGCTGAATAAAAGGCAAGCACATAAACGTCAGACATGTATGCTTTCATGTACACACACTCAAACATCAATGTAACATCTCTGACACTTTAACAAAGCTCGTCACATTCATACACACAATACATTATTTCCCTCTGCTGTCTCAAGCCTTCCAAGTCTTTGTTGCTTTCTTCCAGCCACTCGTTCCTAACACCGTCCTCTACACGCAGTGGAGAGGATGAATATTCATGCTTTCAGCAATTAACCAGTACCACACATGATCATATGCATGGCTGCTGTCAAAGAGAAGGATGTGTGTGTTTATAACAGAACTAACACTGATAAATCTGAGTTAAAGGACCACACCAATGATTTTGCAGGTTTAACTCAAATAAACCTCACCTGCGTACATGTTATGTTACTTACAACAATTTTCCAAAACATAACCGTATTTTAGTTTTTCTGTTATTTTGACAATTCTTCTAACCTTTGAAAATCAAATCTTCAGAGTTCAACGTTTTGCTAGCTAACACGTATGTCCAAATGTAGAAAGTAAGGTCATTTTTCATTTCTTGGTAAGAGAAGTCTCCTCCTGGGACTATATTCCCTGGCGGAGGCACATTTTCTTCCATGTAGTTACATTTTAGACTGGTTAAATAAGGTTACTTCGACAAAAAATTTAATAGACATTGTGTTTACTGTGATGGATTATTTATCTCAAGCACATTTCAAGTCTCTACAAGTTGATTTTAATAGTGTGCTGGAATGAACTGAAACATTGAATGAAATGATTTGGATGATGAGAAGTTTTGACTGAGTGAAGATGCCATGAGATGTTTTCACATAGAACTTGGCAAGGTTTTGTGTATAAGAGAGATGATTCTAACAGTTTGTGTTGCTGTTCTTACTGCAGCTTTTCACATCTATGTAACATGAGAAAAAAAAAACTCTGTTAACAGCAGCACCCGCAAAGCTGTGAATCTCCAAACAAGAAAAAGTATTTTCCTGATGCAAAACTTCTTCTCCATTTCAGCCAACAACAACAAATGCTGCAGAGTGAATAAATCCTTATCCATAATGTCAAAATTGCCAAAATTCTACTGGTGCAGACTTTACCTAAATGCTGATACAGTCATTCAATCAGATGCAGCCACGTAAACACAAACAGCACAAAACACACAACGTCTGCTGCCCCAGTCAAAAATAAACTAATTTAAATTCCTCTGATAACATATTGTCTCATCAACCATACACACACACACACACAAAAACACACACACAAACACACACAGCAGGCCAGCCTCTCCTGCTGTCATATCCTCTATTGATAATAATGACAGTGATGAATATAGCTGGAACAGAGCGAGTCATAAATCACCAAGCCTCGCCCCTAACTCTGACTCACCGCCTGGGCCCTACTTGTTGTGTGTGTGTGTGTGTGTGTGTGTGTGTGTGTGTGTGAATGAGAGAAAGAGGGGGAGAAAGGAAGACTTGTCATGGACTATGCATCAGTGGATATGTCCAGTGACACCTTAATGTGCTTGGCTTGTCTGAGGAACCCCCACAGGCAAACAAGCTACATGCATGCACGCGTACACACACACACACACACACACACACTCACATCTATCCAAAGAATGAGAGTCAAGCTTTGTGCATTCATAAAAAAAAAAAAAAANAAAAAAAAAAAAAAAAGAAAAAAAAAGAAATGCATGCATTCCTCAAGCAAGTTTACTTGTGTGTGTTTGTGTTTGTGTGTATGTGTGTGTGTGTGTGTGTGCATGCATGCATTTAGGGCAAGAAATGAATTCCCAGTTGGCAGTGGGGTGATACAGTAGCATTAGACTCAAAACGCAAAACCAGCCTCCTGCCACTATCCTTCAATCCCTCCATTTCCCTCCATGTTTATATCCGTCTTTCAATTCCACAAGTTTCCACCTCAGTCTCCTCTGAGAGACAGAGAGAGAGAGAGAGAGAGAGAAAGACATGGAAGCGATAGNCACCTCAGTCTCCTCTGAGAGACAGAGAGAGAGAGAGAGAGAGAGAAAGACATGGAAGCGATAGCAAGAGATCATTAAAAACATGAGACTGGGATCAGCAGAAGGTAGTTGAGAGGGGAGAGCATGCAATTTGGGCTTAGATGAAACATGGGACCGTGTGTGTGAGTGTGTGTGTGTGTGTTGGGGGTTCAGTAGCTGAGACAGATTTATAAAAGTAGGGATGGGGGCATAGCAGGATAGATGGAGGGCAAAGGATAAAGATTAGGTAGAAGCTGGAGCGATAGAAGGGAATTGCCCCCTCTAGTCATTAGCGCTGGAAGGGGGGTTTAGCTAGGAGGTCTGGAAACCCCCACCCCCTTCTGCTTAACCCAAGCCTGCTAACCATTAATGGGGATAACACATATGGAGAGGAAGGTGTGTGTGTGTGTGCATGTGTGACAGAGAGAAAAAGAATGTGTGTTAACACTGGGGGAATTTTGAAGTAAAGGGCATGATGAGAAGGAGATGGAGAAAGAACTTCACTGAGTGTAAATGTACGTGTGTGCGTTCATGACTTGTACAAGTGTGTCAGAGTGTCTTCTTGTCTATGTAGAAGTAAATGAGCGTGTGTGTTGTGTGTGTGTCTCCTATGCCCTTAGCTGCCCTAACTGGTGAGATTAAGTCGGGCACCAGGTCACGAAGACGCAGACACAGGAAACTCGCAGTAACATGTTAATCTGTACCGTCATCCCCACGCCATCGCACACAAACCTATTTCAACAATCAGTTTCTATTGCTGATACACACTGCGGAGGCTAAATCCATAGCAAACACACACAGCATCTCAGGTTTTATATCAAAAAGCATTTAGTCGAACTAAACGGACAAATTCACACCCTGTACAATCCCCTCATCCTTCCTTCCTTCCTTCACTCACAACACTAATGAGACAGAAAAACGAGGGGAGCAGCTGGGCCTGGGGAGCAACAGGGATGCGACATGCCCTCCTCCTCCTCCTCCCTTCATCCTCCTGTCGTCTTGTCATCAAAGTCAACACAGCCCTCGCCAGCGGTGGGGCTGGTAATGACCGCAGACACACACACACACACCACATGTGACCTATAACACCCCTGTATGTCCGTGCGTGTGTAATGTCTTGATTATTAGCGAACTGCCAGGGNGTGTGTGTGTGTGTGTGTGTGTGTGTGTGTGTGTGTGTGTGTGTGTCTTGCTGTGTAATTACCTCTAGTGGGGCTGAGTTGTGTTATTGTACAGGCGGGAGAAGGGTTAAGACAGACAGCGGCTAACAGCTAATGGGGCTGACGTCTGCTCTGGACATTTGGTGCTGTGCTTGACTCCAGCGGAGGAAATGAATGTTGCTGTTATATGCTGCGTTTGTATGTTGTGTTTTTGTGTGTATGTACACAGCGTTTGGCTTGTGGTTGTGTTCAGATGGGAGGCTGCGTGTTAACAAGGCGTTGTTACCCTCGTGCTGTCACCTGTGGTAACTATTGTAATGAAGCATGCTGGATACAGAGGCTAATGATGGGTATGGTGTATGCGTGTGTGTGTTAACAAGATGGAGAAAATAGGGCTAGCAGTCGGCATACTTATTAAATGTCATGTCCCTGTCCACGTCACAGATACAAAACAGCATGGAGCAATAATTTCTGTCCATGTGCTCCACAGTTTCTCATTGCATATGTTTCATAATTTGTGCATATTTTTGCGTTTAGATGCGAAGCCGAGCTCACCTGTCTGTCGGTCAGTGTGTAGACGTGCTGCTGGTCGGGGCTGAACAGCAGGTCTCTCAGTAAGGGGCTTCCTCCCTCACTCACCGTCACCTTTTCGTAGAGCACCACTGGTCTGTTGGGACTCACAGAGTTCACCAGGATCTACCAAAACACACAGGAAAACACATTTAGAGCCGTGTGGAGAATTTGTTACAGAAAAGCACTTTAATTACATTTTCTTGCCAAGTGTTATCCAACCTAGCAGTGTTGTTGCCATTTTGTCTGAATATATACTTGTATATTTGTTGGTGAATTAGTGTTATCTTGTTATGATTAAATAAACTTGAATATTTGCAGCACATGAACACAAGAAATTGTGGAATTTTACACTTGCATTTTAGTTTCATATCACCTGGCAATATCCAAGAAAATCTCTCACATCATGTTTCCTCCTGAATTCACACATGAATTAACACAAGGTCAGCTCATACAGAGAGAGTCTTTAAAGGACCATACCACCCATTTTGCATGTTTGAGCCTAATATATTCAATTTTCATACATGTTACGTTACTGACAATCATTTCCCAAAGGATAAAACTGTATTTCAGCTTTCCTGACATTTGGCAAAATCTCTTAAACTTTCAAAATCAAATTTTCAAGTGATACACCCACCTTAAAAATCGATGTTTCACCTTCTAATAGTTACACAAAATTATGACGTTAAAATTTTTCGATAAACACAAGTCTTCTTTTGGAACTATATTCCCCGGTGGAGACATACATTCACTCCATGCTTTTTATTGCACTTANAGTCTTCTTTTGGAACTATATTCCCCGGTGGAGACATACATTCACTCCATGCTTTTTATTGCACTTACGTGCTAAAATTACGAAACTTCAAAAAAACCTGAATATACGTCTTGTTAGCGATGCTGGATTAGCTATCCCAAGAACGTTTCATGTATCAACAAGTTGATTTTAATAGCGTACCAGAATGAACTGAAACCAATGGTGGTCTGGAAGGTAGGAAACCATTTTTTTTTAACTCACTGTTCCAGTAGTATGCTTTTGAAATGACTGTCAGTAACCTTACGTGTATGAAAATTGAATATATTAGGCTCAAACATGCAAAATGGGTGGTATGGTCCTTTAATTTGATGCATTTCAGTGACAACGCGCAAATGTTTATATGCAAGTTTTGAAAGAATGAAATAAGAAATACAGGAATTCAATATAATCCTTTTGAAGCAAATCTATTTAGGAAAACCAAAGAAATTCTTTGTGAGGTAAACATTGATGGAATCACGGACTCGCTACATGAAGCACAGCGAGAATAATGGCGGGCTGTCGTTTTGGTTTCAATGGAAACTTAATAACCCAGTACACATGTAGACAAAGACAACGGGTTGTACCACAGTGAAAGCACCCACAGACACACATGCACAGCTGCTTAAAATTTCTTTGGCAAATAATTTTTCCAGATATCGAAAGTAATGGTGCAGATACAAGATAGGAGATTGGCTGGCTGGAATGGCTGTGAGCCAAAGTCATCTCAGCGGCAAATGAAAAGCGCCGAGCGATGGGGGAGAGCAAGTATCAGCTCTCCATTACTGAGCTCTGTCGACTCGCACTGCTATCAGCCCACAGTGACAAGGAAGGGACAGCAGGCAATGAGTGGCTGGAAAATGATACTGAACACACACACACACACACACACCCAAATGCACACGCGCGCACAGAAAAAAGATGCGCAATGATAGATGCAAACAGATGAATAGGTTCACACCCAGAATGATGCAAAATGATAAATCAAAAGACACAGAGACACAATGGCGGGTGAATGCACTAACATGTGCTTTGACAGACACGCTCATGCACGCTACACACACATACACACCTTCAGAAAGAAACGTGCACAGGTGGATGCCATGCTCATGGTCTTTGCAATGAAAGAACTTATTTGCAATCTGACTAAAAAAAACAGGGGCAACAATCCCATTATCTCTGTCTGCGTGCGTGCGTGCGTGTGTGTGTGTGTGTGCGCGTGTGTGTGTGGGAGACAGAGAGATAGAAACTGAGAAAGACAGAGAAATAGCGAGGGAGAGAAAGAGCTCATAAGGCTGTGATAAAGCACTGGAGATGAGAGGAAATATGGATGTTATTATCCAGATAATGGGCCTGTAAACAAAGGATACATTTCATTCACGGATGGCTCCTATCTAGATGGGAACACACACACACACACACACACACACACCAATCGCAACACAGTTTTAAGCAGAGAGAAGCAGGATAGGGAAGTGCTGGCTGCTGAAACCTGTACCACAAGCCGGTCCATCTCTCTACTGGCCAGACATCCAATCCAGTCAACTGATTAATGAGCTTTCCCAGCCTAGACTGGTTATGAACACACACAGCAGATGACCATCTCATCATAAATTATCTTTCATTCGGTCATTAGTGATTCCAATATTACAGGGCTTCAAACACTTGAGGCGATGGACATACAAACTCTCGGATTTCACGAAAAACACTTTCCCTTCCATCTCAGTCTGTGCCTGTTTCCCTCTTTATCCACTCCCCACCCTTTCCCTCTCTCCGAGGACGCGGTTCACACACAGGATAAATATCAAAAAAAAAAAAGGTGTGGAGAGAGTGAGAAAAAAGGAAAGTGGGAAAGTGAGGGGAGGTGATGTGTGAAAACGACGGGTAATTGTCGGTCTCAAATAAATTTTTCCTAAACAAGAATTGAAGCCGAGACTGGCCAGAGAACAGGGAAACCAGGGACAGAACAAAGGACTGATAGATGGAATAGAATGAATGGCTGGATGGATGGATGATAGATGGATGTGTGGATAGATGTAACATGTATGTATGAATGTGTGTAGATTTTCAAATTCATGCATAAGAATCGGTAATGTCTTTATATGCAAACATCAGCTTTTACATACATTTACAGATACAGTGCATGTTTAAATGCATATGCTGTGTGTGTGTTTGTGTGTGCATTAGTGTGTGTGTGTGTGTGTGTGTAAGCCAAGTGAATAAATCAATGCAATAGTCAGTAATGATTGGAGATGCTGCTTCTCGTCGCCTTCTTTATATTGCTTCGCTTCCCATTAAGTGCTTGATGGATGATTCTCTGAATGATGTTGTGTCTTTTCAGGAAAGGCACGGTTCTGCTCTTGTCAACATGGATAATGTCAAATTAACAAACATTATCCATGTTTACAGGGACTGTGTTAAGTAAAGACACAGCAAGACAATACGAGAGGGAGGAGAGAAAGAAGACAAACCAAAGACAAATACGAGTAGAAGACACTTGGTGACTGAGGGAGAGGAAAAAAAAACAGGAAAAATGCTGAGGGAAGTGAGAACAAATGGAGAGACGAGTGTGTAAAAGTGCAGAACGACGTGAAAGCAACAGGGAACTAAGGATGGATAAATTAATTACACGGAAAGACTAAACTTAGCCTCTCTATGGCCCTGATGTTAAATTCCAAGGCTATATTATTACTTTCCTGACCTGTGCGACTACTGCTATGACCTACGATTCCTATTCCTTCCTGGTTTGTTAATGCTGTTTGTCAGCTCAGCAAAGTTTGGGTTGAGAGGAATAACCGTGTTTTTCACCACAGATGGGCTCTCTGGAGAGAAGCAGACAGCTGAAATCTAATATCTAACACAATAAACGAGAGAAACAACGTGTACAATAACTTGCGGTGTGTTTCTGCAAAGTGGGTCATTTGTAAAACTCCTTAATATTCCCCAACACACCCTGTCTTCCACCCAGAGACCTTGCATGAACCTGCTAAGACAGTTTGAACAAAGCAATAGCAACTACTGTATATACGAGTATCAGCCGAGTTTTTTTTTTTTTTTTTTTNTTTTTTTTTTTTTTTTTTTTAAACCAAATTTCACAATGCAAATCAGGGGTCGGCTTATACATGAGTAATTCAAATCGAATGAAAGAGAATGAAATTTCCAAGGGTGGAAATACTACTCATTACCACTACCCATGGAAAATAGTTTAAATCATACCTTAGAATGATGTATTTCCTGACTAAACATCTTATTCAGCACATTTTGCGGGGGCCAGTAAGCTGTGAGCCGTCAGTTACGGTAATCAGCTGCTGAAATAAATATCATGTTTACCGGTATGTGGATTGTTTTTAGAAAATCAGAGGAATACTATGACAATACACAGAAAAACAGGTAATTTGCTAAACAAATAAATTGATGGAACAACATCAGGGGGTCAGCTTATATGCGGGTTTCTTTAAAAATCTAAATTTGCAGGTCAAAATTGGGGAGGGGTCGGCTTATAGTCGAGATCGGCTTGTAGTCAAGTATATACAGTACATAAAACACCACACCTTTAACACAATGAAATATTCCCAGCTAACCTCCTCCCGACATCTATTATTTTTTATTTATTTTTTATTTTTTTATCTGTTCTCTCTATACTGACCCACCAATCCAGCCAGAGCTCCTAATAGTGGGTTTTATCTGTGCCAGGCAGGCCTAGTTAGCTGTGATAGACACACAGGATAGTCGCCGGTGATAGTGAAGCCAGCATTATGGAGGTGAGAGAGTTTGGTGATAAGACACGAGCACATCAACAAGAATGATGTCTGTCATAGCCGTTAGTGACAACTGATGGAGCTCCGATACGTGATAGCAGGAAAGTTAGAGAGACAATGGGGGGGAGAGAGAGAGAGAGAGACAAAGAGGGAGAAGGGAGAAAGAAAAAATGAAGGGACAATGGGAGTGAAGGAAGCAAAGCAGTAAAGAAGGAATGAAGGACAGTAGGGCAGCCTAGCAGAATAACGATCTTTATTCAAAAATGTGTTTTATCTGGAAAAAAAAAAAAAAAAAAAAAAAAATCCGGAAAAGTGAAGAGAGAATAGGATCAGCATGGCATGGACTGGAATGAAACGGAATGATTCAGGTGTCCCCAGGTTTATCTGACAGCCATAACACACCAGCACACGCTACTCAGGTAATGGCTCTGATATTTCAAAGCAGATTTGGAGATGTGTGTGGACATAAAACACGCTTGGCTCCGTAATTGCATGTAGGAACACACACACACACACACACACACACTTTCTTTATAGAGGGCTGCACTTGACATAAGTAGGTCTAGCCGTGCATAATGGTTGCAAGACTCACATTCTTGTCTTTGATGTGGAGGGGCCCATGTGTGTGTGTGTGTGTGTGTGTGTTAAAGGGGCCCCAGTGAAGTGGGGAATTCAGTGTGGCCCCTCTCGAGAATAAAAGGAAATGAAAAGAGAGCAGCAAGAGGTTGATGAACAGAGGAGAGAAAAGTCTGCTAGCTTGTATGCTATGGAAAATGTGTATCAGGGATGTAGCAAATTGCAAATTCATTTCCATCCCTGACCAAACCCAAACTAACATCCACAAACTAAAAGAAAAGTAGCCGTCTCACGCTGAAATATCACGTCACACACATCCTGATAAACTAACACAACAGTGAGATTCCTATATAACAGTTCAGTGTACTAACAGCGCCATCAAAACATCTTCTCATATATTCTCTCTCTCTCTCTCTCTCTCTCTCTCTCTCTCTCTCTCTAAGTTGCCTTGTCGTCCTACAGCACGGCATTCAGATAAAGGAATGAAATCACTCACTTCCTATCTCAGTGTGAGCCTGGCAGAACTTGAGCGCACTAAGACACAAAACAAATCCATCAAATGGTCTGGAACAGCAGGTGTTACCATTAGAAACAACAGAAACACACCTTTTCTTTCTTACCCTGTGTGTGTAGTGTGTGTTCTACAGTAGGGCCTCTCTGTTCTGAGTATCTCAGAGAATGGTTCTAAAGGCATTTCCACCTGGACATGGTATGGAATTCTTACAGGCCTTGCCAGCACAGTTTTCTTGATAGAGTTAAAGGATGATACCGGCCATTTTGCATGTTAGAGCCTAATATATTGAATTTTCATACTCATTAGATTATTGACAATCATTTCCCAAAGCATACTACTGGAACAATGAATTTTTTTTTTTTCCTACCTTCCAGACCCCATTGGTTTCAGTTCATTCTGGTATGCTATTAAAATCAACTTGTTGATACTTGAAATGTTCTTAGGATATGTAATCCATCATCATGAACAAGATGTGTATTCAGGGTTTTTTTCTAAGTTATATAATTTTAGTGTTTAAGTGCAATAAAAAAGCAGAGTGAGTGTATGTCTCCACCAGTTAATATAATCCAAGAAAGAAAAAGTCCTGCATTTATCGAAAAATTTAAACAAGTGTGACTTCATCAGGCTGTGTAACTATTAGCAGGCAAACATCAATTTTTAAGATGTGTATCACTTCACTATTTGATTTTGAAAGATCAAGAGATTTTGCAAAATATCAAGAAAACTGAAATACAGTTTTATCCTTTGGGAAATACTTGTCAGTAACATTACATGTATGAAAATTGAATATATTAGGCTCAAAAATGCATGATCGACAGTATGGTCCTTTAAGGCTGTTTAACCACTGGGAAACAGCAACCGCAGTGGCTGCCGCTGGTCCTACACAGGTCTCAACACAGTCGACAGAAGCAAGCACAATGAGTTGTCGGCGGCAACGTCGCTGTGGCTGTCTTGCGATCTGTGGGGCAGTCCGATGATAAATGTCATACCTGGCTGAGTCAGCCAGCTTTCACATTTGACGCGTTGTACAAGTTCAAGAACAATAGCTCATTGTTCATTACAACTTGATATGAACTGACTCCGTGGCTAACCCCACTGACAGGGTGTCCCAGTTGTTTGTTTGTTAGCATCTGTTAGCTATTAATGACCCATAACTGTCAATTCAAGTTTTGTGTGAATATTTATTAATGCCTACTGGGTTTTTTTTTTTTTTGCATCCCTGTGTCTGCTGATGTACCAGAAAAATTGGGATACTCTGATACCAACACTATTAGCTCTTCCATAGACGCCGCCATCATGCACAGTGGTGAACTCTGCGTCTTCATTCTGACTGGCCTCTCTCAGAGACTCCAAGGTGGCGTGTGTATGGTCGAATGGTTAGAAGCTGGGACCAGATGGAGCATCACACGAGTGAAACCCCCTGCTTCAACTAAAGAACAAATCTCCCACCACCACCCACATCCACACACACACACACTTACAGAGATATATAGCCTACACACAGAAGAACTCAAACTAAACATATACCATATGTGGGTCAGACAGTCAGAGAACAAGCAGCCTTTCCTTCAGCAACACCAAGACAGACAAAGAGCTACGGTGACAATGATGGAGGAGGCGTGCACTCACGTGTATATATACACACACTCAGTGGAATGTCAGAGTGCCTGCTATCAAAACACAGTCTGTGTCTGAGGTGGGTTATTTTAAGGCCTGGGAAGCAAAGCAGATGCAAACATGGACTAGTTTTTTTCTCCCTTTCTTTTCCCTCCCTTCCTCTGTGTGTGTGTGTGTGTGTGTGTGTGTGTGTGTGTGTGTGTGTGTGTGTGTTGCTTGTGAAGAGGGAAGCCCCACCACTGTGAACAGCCTTGCTACTTGACATGATGATGGAGAAAAAAGAGACGAAAGGAAAGACGGAATGAAGGGGGGATTTGAGAGAAGTCATCTTAGTCTGCCGTGACTATTTGCTCTAATATCAAGGTGAGATGAGTTGAGATTTAGTCACAACAGGATTTAACTGAATCCAGAAGGAAAATAAAAGGAGCACTTTTGTTCATCTTAAAACACAAGTGCTACAATAGGGTTGTGGGTGTTCTGGCACCTGACAAGTTCTATTAAAGTCACTGAAGCTTAAGTCAAGCACTCAATGAGTTCAAATCTGGGCCATGTAATCCGCTGTATTGTGCCCTATCGGGTTACTTGCTATGCCAACTTTTATTGACTGGCTTTGGTATTCAGCCGCCTGTCTACACCATGGTTATTCATGTGTGAGCCTGTGGCCTTTCACCGGCAGGGCTCATAAAAGGTCAATCTCACACACACATACACACACTCACACGCATGAATGTATAACAGGCTATGGAGGAAAAAACCAAAAAGAAACAAAGCCCCACATTGAATGCTACACTCCCTGCACCTATAAATGGATAAAAATAGAATACACATAATAAAGAAAAGCAAGATGCGTTAACAGCAAATTAAACCTACAAATCAGTGTTTGGTCTTTTAATCTGCAAGCTCACTGGAATTAAAGTCACTGAAGATTAAGACTTCTTCATCATCATCATCTCTCCATCTCTATCTGTGCCCACCTCAGCCTTCCCCTCCAATCCATTTCCCTACACTGCTATCTTTTTCCCCTCCCTCCTCAAAATTTGCATCTTCCGTCTCCCCAGATTAAATGCCTTTAGCGAGCATGTCGTCAGATAAGTGTGTGTAGCGAGTCGCTAGACACGGCGTGGCGGCAGCATTTCATCTTCTAACATCACTAAATCGCGCTAACTCAATCATCCACACAGAGTTACACAGATACACACACACACACAAACACACGGCTGAGCGTGCCAAACACTCTGCATCCAGAGGGGTGCTTTACTATGACTGATTTTATCAGCTGTCTTGCAAACGGCAGAAGAAATTGCACCACAACATTATCATATACAATAAGATGAGGCTCTAAGATAGAGCTTTCCAATTGAATGCCTTTTTAGTGTCGCCATTCAAATGAGAAAAGACCTCCTCTTACGCCTCTTACAATACAAATCCCTTATGGGACAATTCAACCAAAACAATATTACGCATTTACATCAAAGACTGTTGAGAGGATATTTATGTTAAAGACATAACATGCATACATTTAAAGAAGATTATATTTATTAGTGATGTCTATGGATGCATATATTTAACAATTGCAGCCTGAGATACACCCTTACAAAGACACTAGTGTCTTTGCACCACCGGTAACCAGCCAAGACAGTAAGAATGGAGCGATATCTATGCTAACAAGCTGCTAGTTAAAATCGTATCAGGCACAGGAAGTGGGAAAGCTACGGGGAGGGGAGGGCAGCAGATCATATCAGTGTGTATGTGGCTCCCTTGGAAAAGAGGGAAGTGGAGAACAAATAAACACAGGAAGAGATGGGAGTAAAGTGTTTGTACTGAGTGTGTGTATGAGTTTGGGTGGTGCATGTGGGGGTGGGGGGTGGGAAAGAAAAAGTGTGCATATACAGTGTTTGTTAGAAACCCTATGAATTTACATGTGTAGCAGTATGCTTGTGAATGTAAATCATTTACAGCTTAAAAATGAAACGCACACCGAAACCACACCCACACACACTCCCACTCTTCCTGTGACAAGGTGCTTGACCATTTGCTGACTGCATCAGCCGTTCACTGGAATTACAAACGCATGGGACCTCATCTTCAGCTGTAATTACCAAGGTGTGCATGTGTGTGTGTGTGTATGTATTCCTGTGGGAGAGCCAAAGTGATTACATGGCCACTGGTGCCTCTAATAGCATCTTTGAGAGAGAGAGAGAGAGAGAGAATGAGTGATTTCCATCATTCTTGGAAAGGACAGGAATTATGGCAGAGGAATTCAATGGTGGTTAAGATGTGGGTGTGTTTTGACTGAGCTGTCGTGTAAGAGAGTGTGTGTGTGTGTGTGTGTGTGTGTACATCTGTAATGGATGTAACACAAGAGGCTAATGGGACTTAAGCCAAAACCACACCTCAGTGTAATGTGTGCCAAACCATTCCTGGCCACAAATGCCTCCCTCTTCTCCTCTCCCCCGCCTCTTTCATCTCTCTTTCCCTCAGTTCGTTTTAGCACACCCCCTCCAGCAGCGCTTCTTGTTTTTCTTCACTTTCAATATCTTTCCTGTCTTTTTTATTTTTGTTTTGACATGACTTCTCTCAGATTTTTATCCTTATACCTTCCGTTTTGTCTGAGCCCTCGCCTTTTTCCCCCAAATATCTTCCTCATCTGTCCTTACACAACAACATGAGCACAACACGAGCACAACACGACCTCAGCAGTGACATCATACACATACACACTTTGAACGAGTGTCAAAGAAAAAAAGAGAGCAAAAGAGAGAGGGAACATTGAGAGAGAATTAGCAAGTCAGGATGAGCAATACTGCCAATCAGCAATGCAAAAGATGTTTTAAATTAGAAATCAAGTTAGCGGCAACACTAAAAAGCTTGGTGGCTTAACTGAGAAGAGGTGGAGCGGTGAAAAATAATTGCGGAAGGTATAAGGATAAAAATCACATCGAGATGCTTGAGGCCATGTTTAACACCATGATTTTGTTTGTGACGCTAAAGAGTGAACATGAGGTTACCGTGTCATTTTGAAAAAATCAATAACGTGTGATAATGTGGACAAAATGTTTTCATAACTCACACAGTTTCATTGTGTGTTACATGTGTTACATGCTACATAGAGGGGGCAAAAATGCAGATTCAGAAAACCAGAGGATGTAAAGTTTTTGGTAGGAGGGACAGATAAATAGCGTGTGTGTATGCACGTGAGTGTGAGTGTGTGTGTGTGTGTGTGTGTGTTGCTCCTGGACCGTTGAAATAGAGNACGTGAGTGTGAGTGTGTGTGTGTGTGTGTGTGTGTGTGTGTTGCTCCTGGACCGTTGAAATAGAGATGGAGGCACATTCCTGACATGACTTACCCTAATCCAGCCCTTCAACAGAATCCTCAACTGCATCAGCAACCACTTTGTCTGTATGTGTGTGTTGGAGTGAGAGAGAAAGAGAGAGAGAGAGAGAGAGAGAGAGTACACTAATGCATTCGTATATGTGCAAACACCTCTGTGTTCTCACATAAAATACACACACACACACACACACACGAGTCTAGTTTTATCTGTTATCATACTCCATATGTCAAGGTAGAAATACATCACCATAGCAACCTCATAGCAATCAATGGAGGGAGGTAAGGAAGAAGAGAGAGAAGTGTGTGTGTGTGTTTATGCTGTGTCAGTTCAAAATCACAGGTTAGTGTCAGACGGGGAAAAATAACATTGGGGAAAAATGGAACTTGGGTTTGAGTCAAAAACACCATCATCTGTCTCTTGCCGTTGAGCTTAATGGTGATGCGGTACGCGATCTGTATGTCCCGAGAGGTTTCTGCTGTTAGCTTAACATGGTGGGACTGTGTGTGTGTGTCTTTGCCTGTTGAGCAGAACTCTGTTTTTCTTGGCATCAGGCTAAATATAATGTCTTCTAGGATGAGCTGGAGAGAGATGTCCTGATGGATGAGGTTAAAGTTATCGACACATCAATTCTAGATGAGGTGGAAGTGGGCAACTGTTTCAGATGTCTGGTAATCAAGCACCTACATGTGTGTGAGTGAATAGTGACCAGATTTATATAACCGTATTCCTCCCCTAACCCAGCTTTCATTCTTTCATCCCAGCATCTGCAGATAAGGCCACCCACTCTTTTGACCAGATCTCCAGTTTTTGTCTGGAGAGGAGCCTGAGGAAAGTCCCTAGCTCGGGTTTGGGCCTGGTGCCGGGAATCCACCTCTGAAAATGAGGACTGGGAGAGAGAAAGGAGAAGTGGGAAGTCTGCCACAGAAACACAGTGAAAAGTTGGAGCATTGTGGCTTTCACGCCTCCGCTGCACTCCTTCAAAGCTTGTTCTTCCACCGCTCTGTCTCTGTGTTGTTCAGTCAGCTTTGTCTGGATCTCGTTCCATTTCTCAGCCCTCCTCATCACCCTCCTCCCTCCCACCCAGATCATTCTGCTCTCCTGGTGTGCTGTACTGGTCTATGGCAAGGGTGGTGGCTGCTTCCCTCAAAATACAACAAACATGACTGGTTGAAGAAGCGAAAGACTGGACCGAGCTGGAGCGCTCTGTCTTAGGCTGGATTTACCACGTACATGTGACCTGATTCCAATTTTGTGCGCATATGTGACACGTATCAGATACATTTCCTGAAGATGTAAATGGCAAAATGCCACATGAAATCGGATATGCTCAGATCCGATGTGCACCACTTCAATATGTGGAAATAAATCAGATACGTATCGGATATCTGCCAATGTAACAACTGTCTAAATACACAGATAGGAATTTCCTTCCCATTCCGAATCTGAAGTCATGTTCTACCTTGTCTGCATATGGATGATGTAAGCGATCAATACGATGATCGCTTTCTATAAACAGAAATGGAGGACATACTACATACATCAGACACACTGATGTGCGTTTCTGTCAAATAGACGTGTTGGTGTGTGATAACAGCTGCGATATCACAGCAAAATGCCACCCACTTCTCCTCCATGATCACGAAACTACGTCTCCATGAAAATACGTGTCCTGATGGGAAAGATAAATGCTCACACAACATATCAGATGTTTCTCTCTGCATGTTAAAGTTNGTGTCCTGATGGGAAAGATAAATGCTCACACAACATATCAGATGTTTCTCTCTGCATGTTAAAGTTTATAACCCGCGGATCATATGTTTAAACAGTTCTTTCATCCACTGAGGAGTTTTGTTCGCATGCGTCTCAGAAATGTGCGCATGTGCAGCTGCATCCATGCTGCTACAGGTTAAAGCCGTGTGAATACAGGTATCGGATATGAGCTGCTTAAAAAAAGAAAATGTAAATACGCTGAAAAAAAATCGGATATAGGCAGAAAATCGGAATTGAGCATCAAGACTTGTAGTGTAAATCCAGCCTTACACTCATACACACACACACACGCCCAGAGAGCAATACAGAAAAAGTGGGAGAAAGGGGGAGAGAGTGAAACGGAGTGTAGAAACCCATATGAAATAATTGGGCAACTGAGGGATAAGAAGAGGGGAGGGAGGGAGNGAGAGCAGCTAAAGTCATCCATAGATGTAAGTGGGAAAAGAGACCACCCAGATCTCTGACTGCACCCTGGTAAAATACACTCAGCACTCCGCTGTCCATGCACTGTTCATGCATGTGACAGAAAGGGGGACAGCTGTGGTGAATATAAGTTACATGGTGACATTTAGCTGATGAGCGAAACGTGCCTGCACACACGCACTACACACACACACACACACACACACACACACTAAAGTGAAGACATGACCTAGTCCCAAGTGCAGTTTAATCTCTCACAGTCATGATGTGACTCAGATAAAATGACGCCAGTGGAAAGAAATTATGAGGAAGATTATACGTTTTCTTTTTTTTTTTTTTTNTTTTTTTTTTTTTTTTTATCCAAGACTCCTCTATTCGCAGGTTTTGAAATGCTATAAAACTCTATTCTTACAAAAATATCTGCCCTTCCCTTTCCTGGATTTTACAGAGTCTGGATCAGCTAACTCAACATCTCTTGTGATCAACAGGCCCTTTGTGATTGTACAGTTTCAGGTCTGTATTTATTAATGTTACACTTCCACTGCCAGTTCACACCAGCTTCACAGACAAAAGAGGAGCTGAATATACAGAGCAGGAAGCTGATATCGTCTCCCTGCTAAAGACAGTAGCTGAGGGGACTAAACTGTATATTGAACCAGGAAGTAGACACAGCTTTGGCACAGCTTTGTAGCCTCTGGGCTGAGTATCCTTCTAAATGTGGGCTGCCAGCTCTGATACCTGCAGCACCAAAGTGGAGCTACTTTACCCTGTGTTATGTAACCACAGGGTCACAAAAGTCAAGGATGGATAGACAGAAGATAGCGAAGACAGGATACGCTTACAAATACAGGAATACACTCCTCTGCGCACACACACACACACACACACACACGCACTAGGCATGCCATAGCAGCAGTGCATGAGCAGCTGGTAAGACCAGGTGGAGGACAGATGCCCTGCCTGTGGTTTGGCCTGTAGCCATGGTAACACAATGGACCCCAACCAATGTCTGCAATCTCTAGGGGAAGGGGGTGGGGAAGGTTCTGGTTGACACCCAAGGCTATAGAGATGATACAGCCCACCCATGCTCAATCACATTCCTGCCAAATTATGACAATTAGAATGTGTAATTGACTTGTGCTGTGTGTTTCTGCGGTGTCTCGTGATCCAGTACCGGGAAGCAAGCATACAACTGGGATGCATACATTTGGCTGTTTATATCAACAGGGACATTTCTATGAAAACCAGGAAGTGATTATTTGCAAACTTAGGGAGTTTTCTCAAGCCTTTTGTTTTATATGTTTGTTCATTTCCCATAAAGAGAAACTCCGTAATTTACTCTACACATAACCATAACTAAAATATTATGCTGTGTTGTGTTGAAAGAGCTGAACTTAGAGGAGTCCCACAGGTTCAAAAACCAAACAGAGAGAGGGCCAAAGCTGTGTGTGGCAGAGAGAAAAAATAAAAACACGCTGACCAATGTCACTGGACAAAAGGAGGAATGATGGAGGAAAAAGAGAAGAAAGCTCAAAGTGAGGAGCAAGAGGCTTTTAAAGGTCAATTTATACTTTCCATAAGTGAGTCTGCGTGATGTAAAATTCGTCATCTGCTTACATCAGACGGTGTACGTGTTGCCTCTGTGAGGACGTCCATGTAACTCCAACTTTTCGTGACCATGCGGACTTGTCTGCATCTATCGGGCCGACTAAACATGCGCTAGAAGAACAAAATAGCCGCTGCTTGGAGAGAGATTATGAAGAGATCCGTCGCTGCAGGGAATGTGTTTGTTCCCGCATTAATTCCCTCCTGAGTGGCTTTCTGGCTACATTAAACATCAAACTAACATTAAACCCACATGTGTGGAGCGCGTCCTCTGAGCGGACACTAAAACGAGTGTTAAAGATCCTTATATGGGCAGATCAGCAGCAATTAGGTCGACACCATTAGACTGAATGAGAATCAGCTGGCAGGTGAATGTATAGCTTTAAATGCCTAGTTGAGAAACTCACACTCCTTTTGCCAGCAGAGAGCCAGGAGCTTTTCCATCAGTTGTTTGTCTGCGTAATGTAAGTTTATTCCTTTTAATTTAACATTAATGGATCATTTATTTCAATAATATAATTGGTTGTAATTTCTTTAATTATGATGAACTGTGATTTACCTTATTAGAATTGAAGTGAACTTATGTATGTTTCTTTATTTTCCTTTTTAGAAAACAACCAGACAATACACCTGTTAATCCTTCCATGTGTGATAAATAAATTATTGGCAAGAGAAATCCACTTGTGCTTTGGTGTCTAACATGCACACCCACTGTGTTAATTATTTCCGGAACCGCCCAAGCCTTCTCCATAACCCACATCTTACTGAAGATATTTAATAACGAGTATAACCAGAACCACACCTGCTGGAGGCGGAGCCTAGCGGACCCTCGCAGATTCACGTATACGCATAAAGAATAAATAAGATTTAACAATCATATCAATGAACTGTCACAAGATTTCTTTTGATAGAAGTGCACTTTGTCGTGTTTCTCTCTCTCTCTCTCTCTCTCTCTCTCTCTCTCTCTCNTTCTCTCTCTCAGGTCTTCTCTCAACACACACTCATTTGTCCACCCCTCTTGCCCTTTCAACTTCCTCCCATCTCTCCCACCGCTCCACAGACGGAAAGAGGAAGTGTGTATTTAGCAGAGGAAGCAGCCCATATAGAACACTGAGGAAATCCGAAATTCTAGATTACTTTCTTTCTCACTACCACAAACACAGACAATTACACCAACATGCAATCAGAGAGATAAGGACTGACCAGAGGTGGTGGCAATTACACAGTCACACCTCTGAGCTGCTGTTACAACACACACGCACATGCACACACACACACATTATACTGATGACTTAGGCCACATTTATACAACAGGTCTTGATGCACAATTCCAACTTCTTGCCTATATCCATACTAAACCTCCACAAAATGAGGGTTTAGTTTCTGAGATGGAGATGAAGTAGGACAGGTGGGGTCAGATGAAGCATACTGGGGCATTCAGAACATTTGTTGCAACTTGTGCATGTGTGTCAATGACCAGTGCTTTAAAAAATAGATATTGTTTTATTGCAATACCTCTATCTACATCCCCTACGTTTTAGCCCGTCGACTCCTCAACTGCTAGACTTCTGCTTTGGTCCACTGACATGAGCTTTCATCCTCTATTTTTACTGATGGAGAATGACTCTTGCATAGATTCTTTACGTCTTTCATATGGCAACAAAGTAGACGAGTGTCTCATTTTATGACATGCAAATAAATTTGGCAAGGAAATTCAATCTGTGTTCAGATGACAATACTGGCAGAAGTACAATCCATATCAGATTTATTTTCACATATGAACGCTAAAGAATGGATCTGAGAATATTTGACTCCATTTGCTTTTTGACTGTTTACATGTGTAACATATATCTGATATGTGCCACACTTTGGTTAAAGACCAAACTACCCACTTTGCATGTTTGAGCCTAATACATTCAATTTTCATACATGTGACAATCATTTTCCAAAGGATAAAACTGTATTTCAGCTTTCCTGATATTTTGCAAACTCTCTTAATCTTTCAAAATCAAACATTCAAGCGATACGCCCACCTTAAAAACCGATGTTTCGCCTGTTAATAATTACGCAGCCTTATGAAGTCATGATCATTTCAAGTTTTTGATAAAGGCAGGTCTTCTTTTGGGACTATATTCCACAGTGGAAACATACATTCACTCCGTGCTTTTTATTGCGCTTAAACGGTAAAATTAGGAAACTTTGAAAAAACCTGAATATACATGTTGTTCGTGATGATGGATTACCTATCCCAAGAATTTTTCAAGTGTCAACAATGAAACAATAAAAGTTGAATATATTAGGCTCAAACATGCAAAATGGCCAGTATGGTCCTCTAAAAAAAAAAAAAACCCAAAACAAATTCAAATTGGAATTATGCCCTTCGTACCTGGCAGTATAAATGCAGCATTAAAGCTTATGGAGAAATTGTATGCACTTTCTCACAGTCGACCTCTTACGTTGATGCCAAACAATGTGTAAAATGGGAGAAACAATCAACTCATGTGATTGCATCAGGAGAAAATCAAACTGAAATTACACTGGGATTAAACTGCCACATGAGCAGCCTATCAGTTGAGCGCACACACACACACACACACGCACAGTTATATAGTGGAAAAACGGATGACACACCAAATAGCATCAATAGCTTTCGCTTGCTCACCCATTCTTCTGTTCGCTGACTCATGTAAACACGCTCGTTCTCTTTATGAAATGACAAAAACAACATATGCTAATAGATTCCTCAAATGGTAACCACAAGTTGTTATTAGCCTATTACACACAGATGGAGCTCGCTTGCTCACTCGCTCTCTTTCACTCACCAGCAGAACCACTCTGGTCCCCAAAGACCGGACACATACGTTCACATACACAAAGATACACACGCAAAACACAAAGACACACACACACACCATTAAGCAGCAGCATGGGTGCTCAGCAGGATTTAGAGGACAATTAAAAAGCTCAATTAGACTTATATCCTTATTTCCAGAAATGAGCGTGTTACAGATGGCATGGCTCGCTCTTCGCAGTTAAAAACACACTTTGTTGTTTCCCTCCTGGGAAACAACACAGGGGAGCTGTGGAGAAGAGGGAGGGATCTGATGTAAATATGTTTAATGGTTCTGCGTTTGCCAAGCTGTTGAGATGAGTAGCCAAAGAAAATGTACCACACATGCTTACAACACAATAACTCTCATATTATGATACTGTATGTACTGCAAAGACAGTTGAAATCTCATAGGTGATGTTTCATACTTGCTGACTGATTGTAGCTGGAGATAGACATTGTGTTTGTGTCCGCAAATACATTTATTTGGTTGTTTTGTTCACTTTCCTGCTTATTCCCTCCCAAACTATTTACAATTCTGCCTTTAGAGACCGTGCCCTGTTTCTATTCTTTCTTCCAAGTTTCCCTCCTTCCCTTTCTCTGCTCTCTCTCCCTCCTTTCTGCTCTGTTTCCAGTAAAACTAAGTATCACAATTCCATTGTCTGCAACTCCTGCATCCTCCAAGATTTCCATGCCAAGTCTGTTGAGTCAGCCGCTGCATAAATCTACTCTGTGTGTGTTTTAGTGTGTGCACGCACTTGCATAAATTGCTCTTGGCCAGGTCACAAATTTTGAATACACAATACCTTTCCATTCAGGAAAAGTCACAAGACACACGTAAATACACACATACACATACACACAAGAGGCAGATGGTCCAACCTGTAGGTTTTCCACGGCCCATTTGCGCAAAGGCAATGCTTCATTGTCCGCCCTCACTGTGCACACACACTCACACAAACACGCGCATACACACTCGCTCTCACATGCAGAGAGGGCAATAAATTCAAACAAGCACAATACGAGCCCTGCAATGGACATGGTGGGAGCGTCAACTAATGCCAGAAGACCATACCAAGCCTGAGTTCATCTGGAGGTAAACTTGATTCAGTCATGCAGCGCAACGTGTTCAACGACACAAACTTTGGCAAAACATAAAAGACTTTTTTTTGTCATTCAACTTGTCAGTTTATCTGAGATGTTTAGGCTTGAAGGAAGCTGGTAAAACCTGATTTCAGTAACAGTTAAGGACTCTTTATTTATCCGTCTATTTTTCTCTGACCGTTTTATATAACAATACAACAATACAATAATTTATGGCCTCACTTCCTGTTGCTCCACAAACAGCAACAACTAACAAATCCTGTGGGTGGGTGTGAGCTACTTCCGCAAAACAAAAGTATGGAGCTGCTGGTTCTTTGCAGGAGGGCTGAACTATCAGAGGATAAGCACACTGCTATCCCCCAACTGCCTCAATCCTTTCTATTATTTCAAATATTTCTCTTGCTTTTGCACCTTTTCCCTCTTTTTTTCTCCCCCTCATTCTCTCCAGCCACTCCTCTCTCTCTCTCTCTCCATCTATTCCGATGGTCAATTTAACAGCTTGTCAGGTCTTTCCAGCAGCTAATTGGTGAGGTCTGACACAGAGGTGCCCTCAATTTCCACTATTCTCTCTCTCTCTCTCTCTCTCTCTCTCTCTCTCTGAGACACACACATCCAGGCATACACTTTCACATACACAACACACATAGAACAATTTGTGTTCATATATCCACAAATGCATGTGGAGGAAGTAAGAACTGTCTGACACACACTCACAGACACATACACACACACAAGAAGAGTGCTAACTCAGAGTTAGAGTTGAGTCCCTGTGGGAAAAGCCACTTTCCGGAACATTTTACCCAATTTGCATTGCTCCTGGCTCCATCTCTCTCACTCTCTGAGGAGAGGAGATGGGAGAGAAGTCGTCACAGTGTGAATGTGTGTGAGTGTGTGTTTGTCTCTGTCTGTGTGTGTATGTGAGAGTGTGTATGTGTCTCCAAAGGGTGTCATAACTAAGGGCTAAGTGAAAACATGCAGACCAGTTGAATCAGCGCTTAAAAATGTGCGTCTTTCAATGCCTGAGAATAAAAAAATAAAAAATAAAAAAAAAACCTAGTTTGTGTATTTTGCACTAACAAATTGACATATAAAGTTATTTCCAGGTCTGAGGTTATTTCTTTCATCCCTCTATCCACACATCAAATCATTCCTCCCTCTATTTATTTCACTGAAGGATGTCAGTTTGATATATAGCCGTGCTCTAAAGATTCATTCTATGATAAATGATATGATAAATTATAACATAAGGCAACAAACAAGCACATAAACACACACTCTGGTTAACACACAAGGTTTTGTAACATGAGGGCATGCCCCTTGTGGCTTTAACCAATCTACTGAGAACTGTGGATTGTTTAAAACAACCACTCACTCACACACACACACAGACACACACACATAAGACCAATGCATTAGAGAGATGATGCAATGAGAGGAGTCAGAGCCGCAAGCAATCAGTCTGATTAAGAGTGTGTGTCGCCTCTCCTCTCATCTCCTTCTCTTCCAGTCTAGCTCTCCTCTGCAATCCCTCACCCACCTCTTTCTCAGAGGAATTGGGTTGTTTTCCATGCTTTGACTTTATATCATGTGGATAGGTACACGCTGAATCAGGAGCAGAACACAAATACCGCCATCGGTTCATCAGAGAGGAAGATGGGGAGATGGATGCTTAGTGGTTAGTTAACATCATAATTGGTAGTAAACCTTTCACACATATGGCCAATAAACTTCTAATATATTTCAGTATAAAACTATTAAAGGACAATGCTGGTGATTTTTCATGTTAAAGCCCTGTAAATATTGCAGGTATACATATATTTTGCTTGCTAACACGTATGTCTGAATGTAGAAGGGACAGTCATTTTTAATTTCTCAGTAAAAGCCATTTTTTCCTGGGACTATATTCTCTGGCAGAGACTTACATCGTCTTCCATGCACCTCCATGTTGGAGCGGTTAAATAAAGTCACTTTGACAAAAAATTTAATAGACATCGTGTTCCCTGTAATGGACCAAACCAATGGCAGTTGGAAAGGTAGAAAAAAACTATTCTACTGTTTACCCCTCCAGCAGTATAAAGGCAACATGTATACGGGTTGTATATATTGGGCTCAAACATGCAAAATCACCATTATTGTTCTTTAACTAGTAACTAATAACAGGTTACATTTTACTGGCCATTTCAATAAAAGTCTGAAATATCATCTGTCCAGTCACAATCCTTATCATTTGCTGTTTGCAAACTGTCACCAACCGAAACAGGAGGAAGATGGGCAACATTACTGAGTGGATGGA
Source organism: Lucifuga dentata (assembly GCA_014773175.1). Taxonomy (NCBI): domain Eukaryota; kingdom Metazoa; phylum Chordata; class Actinopteri; order Ophidiiformes; family Bythitidae; genus Lucifuga; species Lucifuga dentata. The sequence goes on along the minus strand of VXCM01001173.1, from coordinate 35,105 downwards.
AAACTTTGGACTCATGAACAGCATTTTCACATTTATCGACATTACCCTCGATTTCTCACCTGAACTTTTTTTCTGCAATCCTTGGAGGTCACTAAGAATTACAAGCCCACATCTTTATCAGAAGGTCCAATCGAAAGCTCATTTCCCTTAAAGCCTGCCTCTTAACTCTAATCACCAAGAGGGATGAACAACAGCCAGGAGCTCCAGAGAGCTACCTTCTCCCAGATTAACTCACCTCAGGCCCTTTCCAATAACTCTGAGTGGCTTCATACCATTAATGCTCCCCTTGATTTGAAATGATAGAAAGGTAAGGGCTATGTATGGGAGAAACAAAAGTCCTTCAGGGCTGTTGTTTAACACATGGGTCTTTGGATTTAAAAGGAGAAGAATGAGTTTAGGACCTTGTATAACAAAAATATGGAGACTGTTTAGAAGCACGCTCATGCCTGAGACACCATTTAATGACGTGGAGATTAGTTTTCATGTCAAGCCAAAAACTGCTGATATATGTACAATATTTAGGAGTTTATTATTGCAGTAATTTGACACATTAATGTTTTACACTAGACAAGTTGCACAATAACCAACAGCAAATAGCTTGATAGCCATGGACCTTTCTACTAGTGTTTTTAACAAATAGCTATGTTTTCTGTGTGTGTGTGTGTGTGTGTGTGTGTGTGTGTGTGTGTGTGTGTGTGTGTGTGTGTGTGTTTGTGTTTCTATTGGTTACAAGGTACTTGAGAGGATTGCAGATGCCAAAAACACTAAACTTCTTAACTTTAATCGTTTGAATGATACTGCTAGGTCAGAGCACCAATCATCTGTGAGGTATTTGAGAATACCTTGTCCACTCACACACACACACTCTGGCAGAAGTCTCAAAAGGTGAGCAGGATACAGCTGCAGCTGAAGTTGGAACTGAACTTTATTTTGCTGCCGCTCTTTCTGTCTCTCTAACACACTCTATTCCCAGCGGCAGCCTTGACCCTCTTGCCTCCTCTTCACTCCACTGCATCACTAAATGCAGCCATTTTGGCTCCCGTAGGACCCATGATAGAGCTCTACTCGCCTCCCAGCCACATTTATACTACTGGACCTGTAATGAAACTATGGATTTTCCATCAGAGTGCCGACAATAACTGTCTGTTTGCTGTGCATCCAGTCTCTCTTGCACTACTCAATATATAAGATGCAAGTCCAGGAGAGAAAAGCAGAGGAGTGATTTCCCCCACAACACCATTTCTGTGATTCTCCTGCATCTTTCTGTCTGGGCTTTAGCATCAAGCTAGTACCATACCTTGAGTCATACAAGGGGTGAAACCAGCTCAGGTCGATGTAAAAAAAAAAAAAATAAAAATAAATCAAAAAACATATCAGGGATGTCAAATTAAATAACCTCTAATATTTCATATTGAATCTAAGAAAGTGTGTAGTTTAGTACAGGTGAAGTACCATAACTACCTTCTATAGGAATTTAAAGAGTGTGACCAGACACCAGACTGAATCCTGTTTGCAGCCACTGGGTTTTGCATAGAGGAGCACAAACACATACAAACACACATCTCACACTGTACATAAGCTTCCACACATAAACAGAATGAATATGCCGAGGGATGTAATGAAGGAGTGTGCTGTCTCTGCACTTTCATTTCCCTCTCACATTTCTGCCTCCCTCTCTTTCCACCCAAACACACACACACAGGCATAAACATGACCTACAAGCCTACTTATTTTCATCCCCAGTTATATCTGCAGTCCAACCACCTACAATGGAACGACAGATCTTCAGTATTGTGACGGTGTTCAATTCCCTGCCTGCCTGCGTCACAAACAAGAATGCTCACTGTGACTCTCTCTCTCTCTCTCTCTCTCTCTCTCTCTCATCCTTCCTCTTCCTCACTATCACCAACCGTGGCTGCCCTGACTACTGTTGCCATGGCAACCGAGGAGCAGGCCGCCACTTGGGGATTTGGAGACAACTTGGAGTAAAGACCCCTATGTTACTGGAGCCTTATTATTGGGTGTGTGTGTGCTCCTGTGTGCTTGTGTGACTGTGCATTGTTGTTCTCAAATGCGCTGATATATGTTGCGCCACAAAAAAAACAAACAAAACAAAAGGGTTCTCATAGGTATCGGTGCAGTCTCTACCATCACAAGAGAACAACACCAGGCCACAAAGCGATGAGAGGTGGCAAATGAGTAAAACAGCAGGAAAAAAAAAAAAACAGAAAAAGAACTAAGAAATATTGGAAGAAGCTCAGTACTTCTCTCTGGCTCTGAACTACACACCAGACATGCACACTGCCAAGGTTATCAGTAATTTAATAGCTTCCCTGGAAGCATGCAGTTTTCCGGAGACATAGCCAATATCCCCAAAGCAGACACATCCGGAAGGAATTCCTGCTAGGTGACACAGCATTCCTTCTCCTCCTGTCTTTCTCTACGACAGAATGAATGACTTTCTTCCGTCCCGCTGTTGTTTCTTTCACCTGTTCCATCAATTTTTTTTTTGTTGTCTTGAGATTTTTTCTTTTAGTATTTAAGCCTCATCATAGTGTCATATGTAGTACAAGTGTGTTTGATATCTGCAAACACATATTAAAGAATGAAAATACAGGCTGCACTGCACACACACACACTCCCTACACTGAACAGCAAACTTGTCCAGGCCACCATATTCTACACACACACACACACCAAGGCTGAAGTGAGAGGGTCTAGGTTATATCTGGGCCACTAGTTCCCTGTCAGTGACCCATAAACAGCCAGCACTAACGCTACGCTCTTATGAACCACGATACATAGCAGGCAGCCCTTAGGCTCAGGCTTACAGCAAACATAAGCTACAACTAAAGCTGCAACGGCTTCCACAGAAAGCAACAGGGGCTGATGCGTGTGGGGCAGGGTTATATGGGCTTAAGTTCAGTTCTACACCACTGACAAATAAACAATCTGACAGATTCTGTAATCTCTACAAAAATCCATTGAAATCCAGTTTTTATCCTGGTTCCAGTACAAGAAAGTGGTCGATAAAGTATTTACATGATACTTTAGCCGAGCACTGTGAAATGGGCCACAGCGTAATGTATGGTGTCATTAGTTACCACACATGCAAACACTATCTGCTACTGTAGTTCACTTAGCGTGTGTGTGTTGTCTGTGTGTGTACATATAGTATGCATTCTGATGTTTCCTGCCTGCTTTTCTATTGTATATGCATGCATACTTGCCTTCATTAGTGAGTGGATGTGCGTCTACATGATTGTTTGCCTTTGAGTGTGTGTGTGTATGTGTGTGTATAGCTTCTCCCCAGGGACCCTGTTTGCAGTGCTTTAATTAGCTTAATCCACCAGCAACACATGGATGGGAGAGCGGAGGAAGATAGGGGTGTAAGGATGGTTGGAGAGGAGATGGCACAGAGGGAAGGTTAGACAGAGAATATCTCTCCCCCTGCCATTTGTTACTACCCCCCTACACACACACACACACACACACACACACACACACACACACACCACCAGCCCTGTATCTTGGCTCTTTGCAGCATCAGTAGCTGGCCAGATCATTGTAAAACCCAGCAGGAGGAGGAAATTGGCACTGAAATGACCACATGTGCTGTTAGAGGCTACCTAAACCAGCTCCGGGGAGAGGTTGTCTTGAAATGCTAGCCAAGCTAAATGACCAATTAAATATAATAGTATGGGCTTAATCGGTGTTAGCCAATTTATGATGACACAATGCATTTAAAGCTATAGAGAAAATAGCAGGACACTGGGCAAGGCTAACTAGCACAGAAAACTAAGATCTCAGAAATTGTAGTAACAGAGGGACGCGGGGGCTTCCAAACAAAACAAGTGGAGGTGTGAGGAAAGGGAATGTGGTGCAAATGAGAGAGAGAGAGAGAGAGAATGATGCAGGGTAAGAGAAGACCGAGTGTTGAGTAATGGAAGAAGACACAGAGAGAAATGGAGGAGGGAGGGACAGAGAGAAGATGCACAAGCAAATGCTAGCCTTGGGAATAGATGCAATCAGCTCACTCAGTCAGCTAATGACTAATTCCACGGAGAAAAGAGAGGAGCAGAGAGAGTGGAGCAATGATGTGAGTGAATGAAGATAAAAACAGAGGGAGTGAAAGTGGGTGAAAGAGTAAGACTTAATGGGACACGAAAAAGACGGCGAGAGAGAGAGAGAGAGAAGATGCATACATGACTAATTAAAGCCTTTAAAACATTTAAATCAAAAGAATGATGGATAAATATTTTACAATGATGACAAGAAGCCCATCTCTCTGTCTCTTAAAAGTACAAGATTCCAGTTGGAAAGAGGAGAGGGGGAAATCTAAAAAAACAGCAATGAGAGAGGAAGTGAAAAAGAAATAACCTCCTGTGAGAAAGAGAATAACACTAAGTGCCCGGTGCGTCTCCTTTTAAATGGCTAATTCTTCATTTTTAAGGACTTAGCAGATGGAAATGGTAAAGTCACTAGGTCAGCTCCACCAATAATGGAGCCATTAGTTGTGTCTTTACTAGCTCCACTAATGCTAAAAATGAGCGTCTAAGCCACTGTCAATCGTCTTAATTAGCACTAAATGAAATCCTGGCTAAATAATTAGAGAAGACTCGCTGCCCTGAACACGATAACTAATAACAGATAAGCCAGAGAAACTCAACTTAACTTCAGATAACTGTTATACTACAGTTTTGCCAAAAGGCATTAGACTAGCACGGGGGATTAGATTTCTGCTTGACTGTCAACAACTCGTATGCTAACAGGATTAGCCGCAGGGTTAGCGCAAGATGGCTAGCACTGGTTAGAAGGGTAGTGGGCTGACTTAGGGATGCTAAGGGCAATTTAGTGAACCAGCTTAGACAGTGACTAGGCTTCAGGGTGAATCTACTCTGTCTGGGAGAAGTTTCTGTGTGTGTGTGTGTGTGTGTGTGTGTGTGTGTGTGTGTGTGTGCGTGTGTGTGTGTGTGTGTTTCTGGGGGGTAATTAGTTAGATAGGCAGGGATCAGGCATCGTGCTGTGGAGGAAGGATGGATGTAGAGCTCTGTTGCATTTGGAGTTGTTTTTTTGTGTATTTCTCAAGGGTATTTGGTATGTGTGTGTGCGTGCGTGTGTGTGTGTGTGAGAGAGAGAGAGAGAGAGACAACAAACTCCATGCTCAGGCTGAATACTGTGAGCCTGAAATGCTCCCAAAGCATGTGACAGCAATGTGACGATGCAGAAACACACAACTCTAACACACAAAAATTATTGCAGTAATATCATTTTCTGTTAACTAATGACACACTAAGCTCAAATGTGTGTATTTGTTTCTCTACACACTGCCGTTAATCATTCTTAATGTCACTAAACCAGATGAACTAATCAAAAACAATCTATTAAGAATCTATTAGCTTGGCAATGGGTAATCTGATAAGCTCTCTACACTCACTTCCCATAGGAGTGACTCTGTGTGTGTGTGTGTGTGTGTGTGTGTGTGTGTGTGTGTGTGTGTTGCTATTTGCATTCTTCACAGTAGATTAGCTAATTTGATAGTAATTCACATATTTACAGTCATTTACACTCATCATTTAATGTAATGGAGATAAGGAAGCACCTCATATCCCTTTATTTATGGAGATTTAGGGAGTATCAAAGTGCTGTGTGTGTGTGTGTCTCATCTTACTGTATGAGAGTGTGTACCTTTCTGCAAACAGTGGATCATTACAAAGCATATGATGGCTAAGAGGTTACGTAGCTTCCGTGTGTGGTTTGAAGCTCATCTCTCCTAAGCCAAGGCATATAGTGTGAACTGCTGGGCTTAATTACAAGGAAATTAGTGTGTGAGATATGCGTGTGTATGAGGTACCACCATTTTTGGCCAAATGTAATTCACGCCCGCTGTGCCACTCATGACTAACCCACTGGACACTGTTCTGGTGCCCAGTATGTCCCAGTGTGGGTCCAGGTTTGACTGTGCTCATTTGGCTTGCTGGCTTCAGGTATGACATTTCTTGTGGTGTCGATACAAGTGTGTGTGCGTGGGATGTGTGTGTGCCCTGCCAGAAGTGATTGTGCCCACGGAGGCCTGGCACTACACCAGTCACCAGGTGCAGCTGTATCAGCTTACATGGTCAGAGCCATGCCAGGACACTAAATTTCCCACTCTGCCCACAACTTTGCTCCCTGCAGGCACACAAACATTGCCCCAAGCCAAGATTAGCAACAAAGGCTATCCATTCTTACTGTGTGGCAAAATTTTAAAGGTGCATACCAGTGATTTTGCATGTTTCAGGCCAATAAATACAACCAGCATACATATTGTGTTACTGCTAACCATTTTCCAAAACATACTACTGGAGCGGTAGATTTTACATGTGTTTTTCCTACCTTCCAGGCAGTCATTGGTTTTAGTTCTATAAAAATCAACTTGTAGACTTGAAACGTGTTTGAGATAAGTAGTCACAGCAAACAAATGGTGTTCCTATTTTTTGTCAAAGTTACTTAATTTAACTGGTCCAACACGGAACAGCGTGGAAGAAAATGTATGTCTCCGCCAGGGAATATAGTCCCAGGAGAAGCCAGTTTTTACTGAGACAATAAAATCGACTGTGCTTTCTATATTCAGACATATATGTTAGCAGGTGAAACATTTCATTTTAAGGTGGACATTTAATTCTGAAAGATTAGAAGATTTGTGAAAAATAACAGGAAAACTAAAATATGGTTTTATGCTTTTGCAAAATGATTGTCAGTAAAGTAACGTGCATGCAAGTACTTATTGGGCTTAAACATGCAAAATCACCACTATGGTCCTTTAACTCAGAGGCTAATATAATCCTTTGGTGTTCACAATCTGATGATGAACAAAAATACATCTCTTGGTGAGAATTTTTGACAACGTGCTTCTTGAGCTTAAAAGAAATTCTGAAAAAGCAAAAAGCATCTAACTTTGCACATATGCTCAGAAAAGCAGGGGTTCTTTGATGTTATGAGCTATGCCGAGACGGCTAATGGAGATGACCCAGAAACAGGTTGGCCTAGTCCTCACTTGGATCATGTGAGCATCCACACTCTTCTAATCTTCCCTTAAAAATGGATTCAAGCATGGCCCATTCCCCTCGCTCTTCTTTTTCTTGCTTCCTTTTTGTTTCCTCTCATCTACCCTTCACTTTGCTTCATTAAGCCATAGTGGCTGTAAATTAGGATGAGAAAGCGGTGGAAGTGAATGAGTGTCATGCGGCGCAGTCATTCACTCTTGGTCGGGGCTAAAGTCTGTTAGCGCTGAGATTATCAGGGACTGCACAATCCCTATCAATGGCTGCAATTTATCACAGCATTTACAAGTGATTACCTTTAGGATTTAGCACTTTATTTTTAGTTAAATGTACGTAATAGCTGGCATAGAGCTTAAGACCAAATATTAGATAAGATTTGATAAGAGTACAATAGAGCAGCAGTAATTTATAGCATCCCTTAATGGTCCTGGTGCTTGTTAGCAAGGTAGAAAATATGGATCATTATGGAAGATGTAGGATAAAGGTGCAGCATTACAGACACTGGATTAATGAGACTGTGTGGGTGGATTTGCATTTGTGTGCACGTGTGTGCATGTGAATGTGTGTGTGTGTAGAAGGAGGGGGAGCATTAGATCTTTTAAGAAGACCCCTCATTACAGTCTACCCTTATAACAAAGTGCTACACCCCTTTTCCAAGAGGTATGTGTACGTGTGTGAGTATGCAAGGCTGTGCATGTACTTTAAATGAATACTTAAATACATTTTAGTTGGGTATACTTTATGTGTGCATGCATGTGTAAGTGTGTGCGCATTATCCTTCTCTTTAATGGCAGTAAATGATTAGAGAAAAATAGTAATTCATGACTTCATCTCATCTCAACACATAACTACTGATGTTCTGTCTGAGAAAGGAATCTTTGATCTCAACAGAGACAGAAAGACAGAACGCAATGAGAATATGTGAGCAGCAGATGAAACAGAGAAAAATGAAAGAGAACAGAAGCAGAGAGGGGATGTAAAAAGTAATAGATGATTCCTTTTACTAATTCATATCTGTTGTTTTACTGTGGCTATTTTAACTGGATTGATGGTTATGGGTGCCTTTTAGATATGGTTTAACCTTATAAAGGTGTAACAATCTCTTTTGCTATTTGTCACACAAAACTATAGAGGGGAGCGTTTAAGGTCTGCAGTCACATACTAATAACACACAACTGTGTAAATTCTGCCCTGATACCCTCGAAGGCTTGCGTGTCTGTCTGTAAATGCACATTTATGTGCATATGCATGAGTCTGAGTGTGTATGTGTGTATTTTATTAGGTTAAATATAGACACGAAATGACGACCAACAGATGGGACAAAGACTCTGGCTAGTAATGGGAAGAGATAATTAAGATCCACATGTTTCAGGCAGATGCAAGCATGCACACATTCTCGCAGTTGTCACACACACACACACACACACAAAGTCAGAGTCCAGCTGTAGTAGCCTTGGGCACTGGCTAGAATGCCACAGGGAGAATCACAGAACTTCCCCAGTTGGCCAATAAATAGCTAAGGGGGGGGNGGGGGGGGGTGGGGGTGGGGGGCTACTGGGCCAGCTAGTTCACTATGCCAGTGTACCACCACCTTCAGTTCAATTCAAAACCTTTGATCTCATGCTAGGGTGCATGCCAAGACAGTGGTCTTGCAGAGAGAGAGATGTATATGCTTGGATTCTCACATACATTACAGCTTAACTGGACTGGATGTAATAGGAAAATGCTGTTAAACAGCTGTGCTGTCAGAATAAAAAAGAAACTGCTCTAAAAATCACACATTTTACCGTTAATTTGGGAAAATCCTGATAAGAATGAATGACTGTGCAATGGGAGAAAGCTAAATTATGTGGAAAAAAGTATTTTAAATGCAAAGAATAAATTCAGTTTTTTTTCTTTTCTTGACCTCTATCCTTTCTACCCTTCGATCCTTTTCATCATTCTCTACATCACCATCTCCCCCATCTCTGTCTCATCGGCTGTGTGTGTTTGTGTGTGTGTGTGAGAGAGAGAGAGAGAGAGAGAGAGAGAGAGAGAGAGACTGCAAGCACACACAGTTGTGGGAACTAATGACTGATGGGTACCAGACGCCTGCACAAAGCTAGCCTCTGTGCTGCAGCCCGGGCCAGACAACTCGTGGCTCAACTGGCCGGGCCAAATGATGATATAATGATACACCACATGCACGCACGCATGCACACACACACACACACACACACACACACACACACACACACACAGTGAGAGAGAAGAACAAAGTCACTATGCCATATTATCAGATTAGAATTTTCAATTTAGCACCTTATCAAGCACTAAGATAACACATATAAAGAGAAAGAGAGAAAGTGGGGGGGGGGGAGAGGTGTGCAGGAGTGAGTTACTTTCAATTCACTGAGTAAAGGATGAAAAGAGAAACGAGTTAAGATAATTGTAAATGTCGTACAAACATGGGTCTCTGTTGTGTGTGTACATGTATGTGCATGCATGGATTTCTATTTATAACCTACAATGGAGACACGAATACATGCACCAACACATACATACGTTCATTCCATCATCCTACAAATATGGCAGATATGATGTATAAATGTTATATGTTACAACACTCTTTGCTTACAAGCGTAAACATACAAACACAACATGTTTAGACTTTTCGAATGGATGATTCCTGAGACCCTACACAGGAAACTCATTTTGGGCCTTCGGGCTCACTCCCCACTGGGAGACGACAATCCACTGCAAATGGCCCAGTGCAGGCTGGAGGTCACAGCTTAAAGAAGTCAACATAAATGCAATCCTGATGTCACCAAACTAAACACTCTCCAATCCTCCGCTCCACACTGAGAATCTGTCTAAGCTTGATAATTAGTGGTTTGCATACAGCTCAACTAAACAGTTTTCAAACTTAAAAATGCAGCCAACCACCTCTTTAATTTTGTGGCTGTCAGGTGTTTGGACTGGCTCACTGCAGCCTTGTTTGAGTCTTGTGTCGATGTGTTTGAACAGGAAACACATTGTAGCAAACACTAATCATTATTCTTTCATTACTGACTTCACTAGTCAAATATCATTCAAATGGTGTGTAGCCACAGTGTTTATTTGTGTCTTTCCAGCTGGAAGTTGTGGCTGTCAAGTCTGGGAGGTGGACAGAGACAATTAAATGCAACACACACACATATACACAGACATAGACACAGACACACAGACACACACACACACAGAGTTTGACAGGGCTGCATTATGCACCACTAGAATAACAATAATCAGTCAATTAGGCCGTGACAGGGTCTCTTGATGGCGACACCAGCAGTCCCAAGGGAATAGATCAGTGTGTTCACACTGCAACATACACATACAAATGACAAACTGTCACTTCTTATTAACCCCCAGAATGCCACTGACCAGTGTGGCTAGGATTAAAAACATGCTCCAAAATACATAAAAATCCTGCCTTATTAAATAGAAATATCCTTACTTTCTTTATTAGAAATAACTATGCAATTATCAATATTTTCAATTAGTCATGTGACATGCCAAACTTTATCTCTTATAACCTTTAATAATGAATGCTTTTATATCACATTTGTTCATTTTATAACAAACACTACTATCAGAACCCTAGAACTCCTAGACCTACTGTAAAATCACTTGTATTGCACCTTACTAAATAGTTTTTAGTAAAATAAATAGTTTTTCATGAGCTTATAATCAAAACCATAACCCTAACTACTAGACACTCAGCTTCCCCCAACGTAACAAATGCCTCATTGAAAGATTCTCATCCTGCTATAATGAACTCAGAACAGGGCAAACATATGTTTTAAGTTACTTAACTTACCTTTTTAATTTATGTTGTTTTTTTTTTTTTTTTNTTTTTTTTTTTTTTTTTGAGTTACTAACCATTTAAAGGAGCATATCAGCCATTTTGCATGTTTGAGCCTAATATATTCAATTTTCATACATGTAAGGTTACTGACACTCATTTCCCAAAGGATAAAACCGTACTTCAGCTTTCCTGATATTTTGGAAAATCTCTTAATCTTTCAAAATCAAATATTCAAGTGATATAACCACCTTAAAAATCAATGTTTCACCTGCTAATAGTTACGCAGCCTTATGAAGTCGTGTTCTTTTAAATTTTTCAATAAACACAGGTCTTCTTTTGGGACTATATTCCCCGGTGGAGACATATATACACCCCACAATTTTTATTGCACTTAAACGCTAAAATTACATAATTTCGAAAAAACCTGAATACACCGTGTTGTTCTAGACAATGGATTACCTATCCCAAGAATGTTTCAAGTATCAACAAGTTGATTTTAATAGCATACCAGAATGAACTGAACCCAATGGTGGTCTGGAAGGTAGAAAAAATTTTTTTTTTTTTAACTCATCGTTCCAGTAGTATACTTCGAGAAATGATTGTCAGTAACCTTACGTGTATGAAAATTGGATATATTATGCTCAAACATGCTAAATGGATGGTATGGTCCTTTAAACTAGATTTGCAGTCTAGAGTTGCAGTTTGTCATCAGGGTTTCATTTGTGAATGCTTGTATCATGTGATTGGGCACAGGGCAGCACCTCCACGCCCTCCCACCTGAGCCCAGCACAGCCACAATGGGCACACAGCGGGTATTCAGGGCACTTACCACCTGGCACACTGGACACATACACACAGCAGATGGCTCACATCGGCCCCCAGCAGAGGGCACAGCTGAAGAACACTAACTAGCATGTGAGTGCGCACATAGATGTGTGTAATATCAGTGACAATAGGTATAGGATTATCCACAGGGTTCCTTTCCTCTGTCTGATCCCCTAAGATCACCTATTCAGGTCATGTATATTGGTGCAAGTGCATATGTGTGCGTGTGTCATGATGCATATCCTTTCATTGTCCATGTTTAATATTCCCTTAACATGCAGAAGTGGGCGAGCAGAAGCGACCACAGTTTTACTTGAATATCCCTCATCAGACTACAGACAGGTGTAGCTTAGATAATGCAACCTTACAACTGAGTTAATTGTCCCAAACTACAGAAAACCAGATTAACGATGTTTCACCCAGACTTGTATGAATGTGTATGTGGAGAGAAATGTATGAGAGAGAATGAGATATATGGTACAATATGTAAAGTTTGCCTGCTGGGAGATGAACACAGAGTGACCAATTAAAGCACTGAGATAATGAAATAGTCAAATCAAATGGAGGCTTTTAATCTGAAATATTGAGTGGAGCTGGTGTCCAGTCCGCTGCTGTGTCCTTGACCACAGCAGCATCCGGATGACTGCAGAAATTAGTTAATCACACAAGTGCGCGTCACCTCTCTTCATCACCTCCCTTCTTTTGCTCCATCTCTCCTCGTCTTCTCGCTCTTCACCCTATCTGCCCTTTCTATCTGCTTCATCCTTCTCTGTATGTCCCTTCCTGTCCCTCTCTCTCTCTCATCCATGTCCAGATCAGGACTCATTAGTCAAAATTTTGCTGTGTGTGCGCGTGCGTAAGACTTCATTATAAGCCTGTTGTTTGTGCAACTGTCTTGTTACTTAGCATAACCTTGAGAGAACGAGCCAAATAAGTCGTATAATCACAGCACGTTTATCTGTCTGAGGACTTATAATGCTATGAGCAAAATCACAACGTTGCTTGTAGAAGAAACATTCCTCCAGGACTCAGATGATGGAAAGCTCCAGCAGGCACACACTGCTTGTTTATTATCATCCATGTAGCTATGATAATAAAGGATTTGACTTCTTTCAGTTCCTGTCTTATTCTCTCAACCTGTGACTGAATGTTACGAGAAATTGGCTCCCAACAACTTTTTCCTCAGCCCCCTTTCTCCCCACCTTACCCCGAGGCACGGCAATATAAACAGCATTCAACACTAGTGCTCTCCAGAGCAAAGTGCAAGAGCAGAAATGTGCTCCATCATTACATCACGGCCCAAATGCACTCCCACAAAACCCATAAAAGCTGAAAACACGCAGATATTGAAGATCCAGACACCTTATCTCTCTAATAAGATTTCAGCGAACAAACGAAATCACTCGCACACTTACAGACCCACAAACACTCAGACACTGTAAAGTTGTATCAGAGGATGAGAGGGAGTTTGTTCCCAGTTTCACAGCACGTCAGAGAGCTTAATCTGCTACATGCTGCTAATTCACAGTCGCTATTTTTGTTTTTTCTTGGTGTGCCTTTTTCTTTTTTAAACACTCTGAATCACCCATCTTTCCAAATATTCCTTAGAATTTGTTCTACATGGCAGAACACAAATGGACACCAGCAGGAATTAGTAGGTTACTGCATCTGCTTTCTAATGTGAGATTTAATGGACTGATCATTCTGTCCAAAAATGCATGTTTTTCAAGAAAAACATATTGGTTTTGGGGATTCTGCTGTCTAAAACAAAAGGCAGCCAAAAGCAATGGACACACACACACACACACACACACACACACACACAAAAACAAGATACCTCAACAAGCTGACACTGCTTTCCCAGGTGATGCTCCACACAAAAACCTCACCTTCTCTGTATCATAGTGCAGAAAAAAAACGCATGAGAAAAGCTACATAAATAAAGTTCCTGTCGCCATGCCAGCGGAATGTGTGTCACTTTGACAAACGCACAGCGCCGAATCTTAGTCAACATTGTATTGAGTGTTGTCTCCTGCTCACTCATAAACGCAAACAGACAGACAAAAATCCATGCCATCACAAGCTCACGTATTATTATGCATACTGTGAATGACAAACACACAAACGCCGTGTGCATACAAACACGCATTAATGCGCACAAACACACAGGCTGATTATACATTCATAATATTGAATGGATGACAGGTCCTGAGCAGTGCAGAAGGAAACGGAGTGAATTCCAATGAGCTGCCATTTACCCCTTCAACACACACACACACACACACACACACACACACACACACACACACACACACGGTAACAATACAAAGGCTGTGCACACAGCAAGTCTGTAACACCACAAAAATTAAAATGTTTTTGCTCTTTCTAATAGCAACACTACAGAAATCAAAGTCTGTACCTGATGGGGAACGGAACCAAAAATATCCAAATCAGAAGGAAATTTATTCCTAAATTGGGGTTCAAGGGAAAATTTGTATCAAACGCTCTTTAACAAAGAGACAATGCTGTCCGTCCTTATGAATTAGTCAGTCCTATAAAGCTGACCAAAGAGATAAAAAAGACAACAGAGCAGCGATGAGCCTTTTGCCAGCCGTTGGGGTTTGGATTGATTGAAGACGAGCTCTTAAAATGAGTCACAGGCTGTACGTGGTGTTAGGACACAACAGTAACATTTTATGTCTGACGTGACTAACATGACAATCGATGAGGGACTAGCAGGAGATGTGCTTTAAATTGCTCGTTAAAACAACAGGCTTTAAAGAGCCACTTGAATGTTTTGTTCAATAAATGGTGTGGATGACATTTAATCTTTGTATAAAGAGTGTCTGTGCTTTATGAATAAGCTGCAAACATGCAGTTTTCTCCATATCTTAACCCAGATTCACACAGCGGTAACCTTGATACCTGCCACCGCAAAGCTACGCACCTTCCAAAACAGAAAATATGTCACTACATAAGTTATATCCCCTTTGCCAGATGTCAATTTAATTTAGCAACCAAACAAATAGCTGGTTTGTTCTCCATTTTTTGATGTAGCTTTCAACAAACGACTTAACCACGGCGCTCAAAATCAAACCACACAACTAGCATTTAAAGGACCATATCGGCCATTTTTCATGCTTGAGCCTAATATATTCAATTTTCATACACATAATGTTGCTGACAATCATTTCCCAAAGTATACTACTGGAATGGTGAATTAAAACAATTTTTCCTATCTTCCAGACTGCCACTGGTTTCAGTTCATTCTGGTATGCTGTTTTTACACTATTACACAATAAAAAGCACTGAGTGACCTGAAAATGCTTCCTGTTGTCAATTTTTCACAACAGCACTTGAATGCACCACTAGAAAGCATTTTCAGCTTTTTATTGTGCTTAAACGCTAAAATTACATAACTTTGAAAAAAAAACCTGAATACGCGTCTTGTTCGCGACGATGGATTACCCATCCTAAGAATGTTTCAAGTATCAACAAGTTGATTCTAATCATGTACTAAAATGAACTGAAACCAATGGGAGCTCTGAAGGTAGGAAAAAAAATTTAATTCACTGTTCCAGTAGCATGCTTTGAGAAATACTTGTCAGTAACGTTACGTGTATGAAAATTGAATATATTAGACTCAAACATGCAAAATGGCTGGTATGGTCCTTTAAGNGTTACGTGTATGAAAATTGAATATATTAGACTCAAACATGCAAAATGGCTGGTATGGTCCTTTAAGTCTATTCATGCATTCATCCATCCTACCTTCTTCAGTTTGCCATTACGAGTCCCAACAAAAGCCACGGTGTTGCCACGGTAGTCATACGCAGCCACCGAGGTCATGCCATCATCTTTGTCGGTGAAGAGTGGGATGCCCTCGATTGTGCTGGTTCCCCCCAAAGGCTGGTTGAAGTCCTGACCGCAGAAGTTATCGTCTATCTGCAGTGGCTGTAGGACAGAGGGAGGAAGAGAGGGATGCAGGAAGGAAAAAAAGACACAAATCAGTGACGGGAGCAAAAAGGAAAATTACAGTTCTAATTCTCAGATAGTATATCATTTTTAGTATTGATTTTGAACTCCGATACAAAGGAATCATAACAAAAGTAATGTGGGCTTTTTTGTTATGGATTGAGTGCAGCAATAGAGGCTTAGGAGGTTTGTTATGTTAAGTGTGCATTAAGGTGTTTAGTCTGGTAGTTGATGCAAGAAACGCAGGTGAACAGTGTGGAATAGAATTACAAACACACCAAAGATACACTTCATCATATGGAGAGAAAAAGGAACTGGAAGGAAAGCAGGAAGTGACATGTGACCGAGGTCATGGATCAGACCAAATCGCAGACGTCATGGTTTCAGATCCTAGAAGGAGCAGAGCTGTTTAAATGGCTAGTTACTGGTTTCCATACCACAGTGGGAGTGCGTCTCAGTGGGGTGTAGGTGCGTCACTTAAACTTTAACGCTTTTAGTTGCTTCTGCAAAGGGTTAAGTGGCTTATTCAGACTCGTACCATTCAAAAAGTCGTCCTCCATTCTCCTCAACAGAATTGCACCATGCAAAACCTTCAGCATATTTTAATGTGTTCAGTCATGGCTGTGAAGCGGCGGTGGAGCTGGTGACCCACTGACACTAACTGCAGCATTCCACTGTCACAGGGGGCCTGTCGCCCCAGGAAATCCACTGACCCATGTGATGCCTTAACCCCCCACCCTCCTCCCAACCCTCCCACACAGCATAATCTGTTTGCGTATGATGTATATGAGTGATTGACACAGAGAATTAATGGTTTGTTAAACTTTCAGCATTATTCTAAGTATTTGTGTTTAGTTTAAAGGACCATATCACCCATTTTGCATGTTTGAGCCTAATATATTCAATTTTCTTACACATAAGGTTATTGACAATCATTTCAAAAGCATACTACTATAACGGTGAGTTAAAAAAATTTCCTAGTTTCCAGACCGCAATTGGTTTCAGTTCATTCTGGTACGCTGTTAAAATCAACTTGTTGATAAATGAAACATTCGATGGATAGGTAATCCATCATCATGAACAAGACTTATATTCAGGGTTTTTTTTCGAAGTTTTGTAATTTTAGCATTTAAGTGCATTAAAAATATGCGGAGTGAATGTTTGTCTAAACTGAGGAATATAGTCCCAAAAGAGCGTTTATTGAAAAATTTTAATGACCACGATTCATAATTTTGTGCAACTATTAGCAGCCAAACATTGATTTTTAAGTTGGGGTATCACTTGAATATTTGATTTTGAAAGATTAAGGGATTTTGCAAAATATCAGAAAAACCGAAATACAGTTTTATCCTTTGGGAAATGGCTCAGTAACATAACATGTATGAAAATTTAATATATTAGGCTCAAACATGCAAAATGGTTGGTATGGTCCTTTAATTACACAAAATGCAGAAATTTACAAAAAAAACATAGTTGAAGCTGGTTTGGTGTCACTTTCTGACAGACAGATGTACGCAGGTGTAGGTATGTGTGTGTGTGTATGTGTGTGTCTGTGTATGAGGTTGTTGCTTGAGTGCTAAAATGTGTGACTGAATGGGTGTCAGTGTATTGACCAGAACCAGACGTATGAACACACGCACATACACGCACACACACATGCACGCACACTTGTGTAAATGGCTGTGTAATCCACAGCCTTATCAGTACACCATCTGATTGATCCACACAGGAGAAAAGATACCCCCCCCCCCCCNCCCTCACTCTCCCTCCCGATCAGCCTAAATTGCCTGCAGCTCAGCACACATCAATAATCCTTTATTCTGCCTTTTTCTACTTTCTCACTCCTTTTCTTCGTCTGATACAGTAACTAAGCAAACATCAATATCCCCTCCCTGTCTTTCTCTACCTCAGTCATCCCTCCTCTCTCACACAGTCGCTCTCCATCTCTATCTCCATGCATCCCTGCTCACCAACTCTCCCTCTGCCTTTATCTCTCCTTTTCCACACCATCTCTTTCTTTCCCTCACACACTTCTCTGCATCTGCATTGTGTTTCTCGGAGTGTAGAGGTGTGTGTGTATGTAGTGCAGATCAGGTGGCTATCAACTGGAGTTAAAGAAGAGCTTGCCCTCTTTCACCTCTCTCTCTCTCTCTCTCTCCCCCCCCCCCCCCNCATATCCTGTGGTGCAGCAATTGTCAGCCAGAGAAGAAAAGAAAGACTGTTTAATGGAACCTTTTCTCTTTCTCTGTGTGTGTGTGTGTGTGTGTGTGTTTGTGCGTGTGCGCGTGTGAGTGTAACAAAAAGAGAGACAGGAACACACTGCCATTACCTGAAACAACTTTCTTTTGTTAACACTAATGGCTAGGAGGCAATTTTCTTTCCTTCGAACAAAAGCAACTGACACACAGCACACACACCGACAAACACGTGTGATGACTTGTAAACCTTTCCACAAACCACACACACACACACACACACAAAACTATCAACCAAAGCATCCAGTTTATTTTCTTGCATTTTGTGTTTCTATGTGCGCGCAGGCTTCACTACAGGCAACACAACAATTCCCATTGTCTTCATATGACATACAACTGGGGGCAACAATTTTAAACCATATAGTCGTGGGAAAGGAATCCATCAATCTGGATTACAGTCCACACACACACACACACACACACAAACAAACACAGAAATCCCATGACGTCAGAGCCTAAGGGAAATGATTTAAAAGGGTTAATCCATCTTCTATAGAGGAAACTCGGTGTCAAAAATACTGTACACAGAAGCTGTACCAGTCGATGGGGTGAACACATAAACATATCACTACACACACACACACACACACACAAGCCTATATGGGTCTCTCTGGGGCACTGGAGGGTAAAGACACTATAGCATTCTTGCAGGTCTGGAAGGTTTAGGCAGCATGGATCAGTACGGGGAAAAAGCTTTTCCCTTGGGGTTGGAAAACATTTTAATGCAGGCTACATTCTGATGTGGTTTCTGCAATTTAAAGCACTACAATATTCCCACATGAGGAAAAGCTGAAATTCAGCATGGAAATAATATTCTCCTCAGCGGTTTTTGAAGGGTTAACGCGTAGACTGGAGACGGTATTCGGCGTTCTGCTCTTTTAAAGGACGTAGCCCCCTACAGGGCCTGCACAACTCTCCTGGGGATGAAAGAGTTAAGCTAACAACCTTCAGCTGACTTTGGCAGGATCTTACAAATGCAGAAGAAGAGGGTTTTTGTTTGGATTTTCACTGGGTGTGTGTTGAAATGAATATGGAGGTTTACAGTGAAGTGGTGCTTGGCCTTTCCTCCCCAGGACTCACACAAAAAACACACAAGTATGTAATGACACTCCATACTTCTGGAGAAAGTAGTGTCAGTAACGTTTCATATCTGCTTTATGCTGACGTGAAGTACAGTACGAATATTTCACTATATCATGTCTTTACTATTATCACAAGAATATAAACAATATAAAGTTTATACTGCAAATCTAGACACTATGATTAGTAATAAAACTGCCTAAGTCGTGATGTTTAATGGGAGGATTGAGCCTAATATATTCAATTTTCATACACGTAACATTACTGACAATCATTTCCCAAAACATACNGGATTGAGCCTAATATATTCAATTTTCATACACGTAACATTACTGACAATCATTTCCCAAAACATACAGTGAATTTAAAAAAATTTTTAAAAATTTCTACCTTCCAAACCGCCATTGGTTTCAGTTCATTCTGGTACGCTATTAACATCAACTTGTTGATATTTGGGATCACCATGAACAAGATGTATATTCAGATTTTTTTCGAAGTTACGTAATTTTAGTGTTTAAGCGCAATAAAAAGCAGTGATCTGAAAATGCTTCCTGTTGTCAGTTCTTCACTACAGCACTTGCACCACTAGGAAGCATTTTCAGATCACTCCATGCTTAATTATTATCATGTTTAAATGCTAAAATTATGCAATTTCGAAAAAAAACCTGAATACATGTCTTGTTCGCGATGATGGATTACCTATCCCGAGAACATTTCAAGTATCAACAAGTTGATTTTAATAGCAGAATGAACTGAAACCAATAGCAGTCTGGAGGTTGGAAAAAAAAAATTTAATCTACCGTTCCAGTAGCATGCTTTGGGAAATGATGTCAGTAACATTACATGTATGAAAATTGAATACAGGCAGTCCCCGACTTACGAATGTATGACTTACGAACAACCCATACTTACGAACCGACTGCCATAAAGCCTATTAAATTAAAAATTCAAGTTACATACAATGATCCGTAATAATGAATGGCGCACTACTTTACGACACACGTCCAAACAAAAGAAAAATGCCTCTTCTGATGTGCAAGACATCAAGGAGCGAGAGTGTTAACCTACATGTTTTTTTGTAAACTCCCNGATGTTTTAGGATATCTGGAAGTGTTTCTTTAATGTTTCTTATGCATAGAAAGGTAAAATATATACGTTAGCTACGCACCTTAGTAAAATATATATGCTAGATACGCACCTAAGTAAAATAGATGCGGTAGATGTGCACCTAAATACAATATATACACTAGATACGCACCTTAAGTAACTGTTCTGACTTACGAACAAACCCGACTTATGAACAGCCGTGGGCACGGAACTCGTTCGTAACCCTGGGACTGCCTGTATATTTGGCTCAAACATGCAAAATGGCCGGGATGGTCCTTTAAACTCCTATTGTTCTGGGTGCCATTATGCCATATGCTGTGCACAGTATCTTTGTGTGTATGTATATGTATGTGCAGTACATGTGAGCTGTCAGCTGATATTCAAGGTCACAGAGAAATGCTGTGTGTGACCTATATACTGTTGTTACAATATATGAGGACTGTTGAACACACACAGCTGAGCACACATGTAAAAACACGGAGGGGTCCCTCGGAACAGGTTGTGGTCACAACAGTGGGACGTGTGTTGCTGGCGATTGGCCAAAACTGTGGTTTCCCATAGGTGGAGCTACTTCAGCCACTTCACACCACAAGACGATGAAATACAGTCATTCATACGGCCCCAAACACGCATGTACACACACTGAGTGATTACAGACGTGTGCAGCATGGAAAAGAACGGTGGAATAATCGTTCCCCTATGATGGCTATTTCTTGAACACGTTACGTCATGAAAACATGTTGCGTACATGAGATCACGCCGACCTCACGTGGAATTCTTCAATAGTCACCTGCATTCAGAGAGGCATGTGGAAACAGCACATTCAGGATGATGTGGAGGAACACGCACAGGGTTGTTTGTTACACATGCTGCTGTGAGTTATGGGTGTTAAGGTGACAGGAAAACACACAAGCCAAATACACAAACATTTGTTCATTTAGCTACATAAAGATGAATGTATGCAGTAAAAACAAGCATGGTGTTTTAAAAAAAAAAAAAGTTTGTCCAGAGGAATGACGCAGAAAATATTTACATATGGAGCAGGAAAGGAGTGAAAAAGTGAAAATGACAAGAGAGAGAGAGAGAGAGAGAGTACAGTTGTTAATGCTGACTGCATGAATTCAAGACGAGTCTGTAATTGTGTGTGTGTGTGTGTGTGTGTGTGTGTGTGCGCGCATTCCCACAGANCAAGACGAGTCTGTAATTGTGTGTGTGTGTGTGTGTGTGTGTGTGTGTGCGCGCATTCCCACAGAGCAAGAGACACATCTCTCCTCACTAGTCATCAGCTGTCTGCCCATCAAGTCAACACACACACACATGCACGCATACATATACACACTTTTTTCTAGAACGATGTATCATAAAACATTGAATTCCTGCATAGCCAAGCATAACACGTGTCCAAGTGATGTGTTCCACTGTTGTCACAGACGTAGTACACGGAATGCATGTGCACACAATGACCTAATTCTGCAAGGGCGGACACGCGCACACACACACACAAACACACACACACACAGAAGTGAGGGCGTACATAAACATGGTATGGCACATTCCACATAATGACAAAACAGTCTGGCATCTCAGCACCACCCTGCTATTCACAGCTGTGTGTGTGTCTGTGTGTGTGTGTGTGTGTGTGTGTGTGTGTGTGTGGAAAAGAAAGAAGTGCATGGCAGGACAGCAGGAAATAAAAAACGGGAGCTATCTGACGTAAATCATAGGAGCTGTTCCCGCATAGCCTTCCAACATGTTTCCCTATCAGAAGGTAAAGGTGTTTACAGGATCCACACACACTCTTCTTCTGCTGCAACACTGGAATATATTGGCAGATTCAGGTGCCTTTTCCCTGATATGTGTGTGTGTGTGTGTGTGTGTGTGTGTGTGTGTGTGTGTGTGTCTGGGTGGTCAAAGTCAGTCCACATCACTGTCCAAAGAGCTGCCATAGGCCACTCTTCCATACAATAACATCTAGCCAGCAGCAAGAGGGATTAAAAAAGTCATACACACATACACACACACACTGACCTAGAGGCCTAGTTATGACAGCATGCNCCCCCCCCCCAACCAGGTCAAAGTGAATTACAGCCTTCGTGATACTCAGCAGTTCTGACAACTCTTCAATGTACAGCGCTCACACCAGGACTCAACAGCTATGAGTCACACAGCGGGGAAAAGCTAGCAATACACACACACACACACACACACACACACACACACACACACTGTAATAAAGGCATCGCAAACACACAGCACGTATCGGGCAAGGCAACATTTCACTATTTATCATCCATCATTGTAATCGTAAGGTAGGATTTTATTATAACTTCAATCATGATAGACAATTATGTTGTCTAAATTAACACCGCAAAGCAATTATTCAGGCTGATTTCTGCCAAGATTATTTCTAAAATATGGACATTAAACCAATATACAGGCGAAAAGTCCGACTTACGAACAACCCGTACTTACGAACCGACCGCCATAAAGTCTATCAAATTAAAAATTCAAGTTACATACAATGTTTCGTAATAACGAAAGGCGCACATCAAGACATTGTGCATCGTCAGCGGTATTATTATGTTTAAGATGTTCAAGTATATCTGGAAGTGTTTCTTATGCATAGAAAGGTAAAATGTATACGCTAGATACGCACCTTATGCAACTGTTCTGACTTACGGACAAATCCGACTTAAAGACAGCCGTAGGAATGGAACTCGTTCGTAACCCAGGGACTGCCTGTACTGATAAATATCAATATCAGAACTAGATTTTGTAGTTATTTTGCTCATTTTATCCCCAGTTCACCTCATTGTACTCCCAAATCAGAACTCTGCCTCTTTCGTGAGATTCTGCTGCATCCAGTCAGCACGTTGGATTTGTTTCAGTTAAAAAATTATTGACCCCACAATGTAAATCCAGTTCTACAAAGGAGGATGAGTTTTCTAATATTCAATAAGGACATTCAATATTCAATAATATTTAATAAGTTAGGAATTTGATGACAAAAAAATCCCTGTGTTACTAGTCAACCATCAATAAGAAACAAACAGCTTCACGTGCGAGCAAACACACCCACAGACACACACACACATCTCTAAAATGGCCTGCGTGATTAGTAAAATCCCACAAGGCTCTTAACTAACATCAGCTGTGATGCTATTGTACCTTGGCTCCATGGAGACAGTGTGTATGTGTGTGTGTTTGGCTGGATGTGTCTCAAAGGTGTTATGGGAACGAAAAAAGCACAACGCATTAATAACCGTATTGGACAGTGTCATGCTATTTAAGTCTTAGTACAGACTGATGACTCAAAACTAAAGAACAGAGGTCTTACAGGAAGAAAGTTATTTTTGTTCTGACCAAATCTTTGAGTTGTTCATTCCAAAATGCTGTTGCTGTTTTTCCAGAACAATACCTTAATTGATCAGTAATTTAGAAAAACAGATGACTGCAGTGATTCCATAATCAAAGGCTTCTGGACAATCGCTTTTTGTTCACAACACTCCAGCCAGGGAAATCTCCAGGAGCTGGCATCTATTCAGAGAGCAGCTTCCAAAACCTGTCACACACACTTTTAGACCTCAAATCTTACGGATCAGTCAGACTGAGACCAGAGCAACTTTACAGGAAGAAAGTGTGTGTGTGGTTGAGATCATCAGTTCAAATCCCCACACCGGCTGGGAAGTGTGAGCGGGGAAAATGAATGAGTAACACACTCGAGGCCACAGTGTGTTTCATCCAATGCGGCCCGTCTGTGGGGCGAAAAGCAGATGTCATAGAAAGCAGAGGGGGTGGTGGCGTGTGTGTGAGTGTGTGTAATCTCAATGAGGTTCATCATACAAATGGAGAAAATTACACACTTTCACTTTAGCAGAGGGGAGGGGGTTATGAACAAGAATTCTACAGTCTTCTGTGTATCGATTCTAAACAGGGATGTAAACAGGAATAACGGAGAACAGTTTCACTTTCAATTTTCTCTTTGGATCGCAGACACACAGAGAAAGAAAAAAGGAAAGCTTGAGAGAAATTAAAACCCCCTCCCACTTTTACATCTCACCATACCTGGCCAAGCATTGCATAAAGTGGGCGTGACTGGAGAAGTCGAAAAGTTTGCAAATTTTGTTGGATGCAGACCCCCCAATTTACCTGATTTGAAAAAAGGATTTCCACCATCTATACACTGCGGCCTTTATTCCATCATCAGCCACTACTGAAGTGCCCTCAGGCAAAGTATTTAACCTCCAGCTGCTCCAAATGGAGCTGCTCAGTGACCAGCAGTGGAAGATGCAGCAAATATGAAGCTTTTTAAAAAAGCAAAGCTACAATATTTAAAAACTTTAAATGCTGCTTGTCGGTGATTTTAAGCCTAATTACACAGCAGTGAAGGAATAGTGGTCTCACTTCCAGTGCTGTGATCAAATCTTCCAATAATATGACACAACATATTAACCTAAAATGAATGAAGTCAGCAAGGCTTGTAGTGAAACCACAAAACTAATGGTATTATAAATACAGCTAATTATTTTCTGGTTATATTTTGAATACTGACTGAATGGTAGAAGATTTTTTTTCTTTTTTTATTAGTACTAGAAAAGTCGATGCAAAACTCTACTGCTAAAAATATTTCTTGCAGTATCTTTGTGGAGCAGAAAAAACAACTTTTGCAGCATGGTGCGGTAAGATTTGACTAAAAACTGCTCTGACTTTATACACACACACACACACACACACAAAGGCACAATTGGCATGGACAATACAAGCACAACCAATGCTCCACATTTTCCGCTTACTGTTGATAATGATGTATGCAACACTCCACACACTGCAGAGATTAATACATAATTACACTGACAATTAGTATCATTAGAGTGGTGCTAGAGATGAGGATTTGTTGAGCTAAACACTCCTCAGAGGGAGGGAGAGAGAGAGAGAGAGAGAGAGAGAGAGAGAGAGAGAGAGTTTTATTGTCTTTATTGTCCTTTAATCATGGAATGAGAGTGTGTGTGTCATTGGTGGCTCACACACACAAACTTGCACACACCAGTGTGGCGCTAATCAAAAACCCTGTATAAAATTAACAATTTCCCCATTCCAAATCTAATCACCTAATATTAGCTAAAACATGATCTATTAGTACAAACAACGTTTAAGCAAACCGGTCCAATCGGTGTCTCCTGCCTCAACTCATTTAGACTGTCAATTAACTCTGCTCATCAACTCTCACTCAATTAATCAGGTCTAATTACTTAAACGCATTTGCCAGCACATCCTTTTTGATTAGGTCCACAGAAAAAGGCCAGTGTTTGACAAAGACCACTAGTGAGTTATGTTCATTTGATCATATCCATAATGATGGATATAACGAGGTTAGCAGCTGCCTTGTAGGTAATTCCACTTAGTCTTTTGTATAATAGCACTAAAACATAAAAATGTCTGCTCAGTTTAGTTTATGTGGGCTCACAATAGGAATAAATGCATGATTTTGGAAAAATTTTGTAAAATTTTCCAAAATGGATAGAAAATCTGTTATTCATTTTTAGGTTAGAAAGGCTATTTGTATTTTAGCTCTCCACACATGAGCTATGGCTTACACAGCTAAGCTTGAACAAAACTTCAATCTGAATGTGGCAATAGGCTCTTACAAATAAACAGAACTCAATATGTGCCCCACTCGATTTAACTCAGCGAGTGAGGGTAATATCCACGCACAACCTGCATTCTTATCAGCTTTATGTAAAGTGATCAGCTGCCGCATTTCCATCTGCTAGACTATTGTAATCAGTCTCCAGGGTGCCACAAGCTACAGGACGCTATTTATTCTGATAACCATGCTACTCTCAGCAGCTACCCTACTGAGACCGCACACACACACACACACACACACGCACTTATATTATGCTAATCAATCTACTGAGGAAACGGTCTTTGCATTGATAGGAGTCAATGTAACTGTCCAGTGTACATGTGCACAACAGCATCTTTAGTGAATATAAGTACAAACAGCTGCAGCGTATTTGATTATTGCACCACACAAATAATTTAGTGTTTTGCTTTTTGTTTTGTTTTGTTTTTTTCATATAAATGTCTGTTTTGCTACCCTGCCTCCCTGGATACAATAGCTGTTCAAATTGTAGCTTCATTAAAGCTTTTTATTTTGTAGCAGCAGCAGTATCAGCTAATATAAATATTGGGTCGTGGAAACAGCACTTATCGCTAACCAAACAAAATAACACTGCGCATTGCATTATGGATTTCAGGTTTAGCATGGAGTCTCACCTTTGACATGGCTGGGCACACAACAGCTGGCCTATGGAGAATCATGCAACGTGAATAGTTGAGATTGATTCTTTTTGAGCTATGATCGATTCTCCCGTTGACTGATGCGTTGAATCGAGACAAAGAAAACTACTTGACTGCATCCAAAGTTCAAAACTTCACCCCCCCATCTGGTGAATGGAGGTGAAGAAAGTGGGGTGACATTTTGAATACCGCATGAATGCCAGAAACCCAGCACCTCATTGAGGATGTGGGATATCCAATCAATCAATCAATCGAGCTACCATTCTTTAAAGAAATCTTTTAATTTTCATTTACTGTTGCATGTCCGAGGAGACCTGATCCACCGTTTACATTTGCCACCAAAGCAGCATTAAAATCAGTGAAGCCAATCCAATTTAGATTTATTTGTGTTTGACAGCTGAATAGTTCTGCATTAGGAGATTATAGCCTGCATCAGCTTCCTTCATTCCTTCCTAATGGTTTCTATCATGTTTCACACCGTGTCTGTGGAAAGCGGCACGTTAGTCTACATCTGCTGTGGCTGCAATATCTGGACAGCGTGTCTACATCTCCAGCATTAACAAAATATGGAAGACCAAACACATTTTAACCATCAAAATTACTTAAGAGGTGATCTTCTACACAATAACACCCTGTTCACACATACACACACACTCACACACGCAGAGAGAGCTGAAATGACAGAGGGCTGTTGCTGATGAGGACAGTGCAGCGGCCAGGTGACGGACACGATATTATTTGTGCAGGAGCCAGCGTTCAATCACCCTCTCCTCTCCCTCTCTTTCTTTCATCAGCCCTTTTTCTCCTGCTGTTCTTGGCAGTGGCAGCAAAAAGATTTCTGGAGCGATCACTCTTCCTCTCGCCCTCTCTTCCCTCTGTTGGTGAATCACTGCTTCTCCTTGGAGCATTCACAAGCTGTACAGAGCAATCTCTCTCTGGCTGAATTCTCTTTCTTTGTTTTCCTCTTACGTTTACACATGATCACTTTTATATTCCTTGACTATTTTGCTCTGGTCAGCAGCAAAAACACAATATTTTGGCATATTACCGTATATACTCGACTATATGCCGATCTTGACTATAAGCCAACCGCCGATTTTGACCTGAAAATTTAGATTTTAAAAGAAACCCGCACATAAGCCGACCCCCTAATGTTCCTTCAGTTTATTTGTTTAGCAAATTACCTGTTTTTTTTTCTGAGAACTGTCATAGTATTCCTGTGATTTTCTGAAAATAATCCACATACCGGTACTGGTACCGGTAAACAGCTGATTACCGTAAGTGACATTAGCTAACATTAAGTTTTCCAGACACCTCTTCCTCGTCTGAATCGCATTGATGAAGGTAAGGAAAGCTTTACAAATGAGCTATAATTATCATGGCATTTATTTAGCTTATTTAGCTAATTATGGTGGGGGTTTTTTTTGTTTTTGTTTTTGTTTTGTTTTTTGTTAAGAATTTCACCCATTACGTGTTTTCAGTAATTATCCTGTACCTGAGTCGATGCAGGCCTGTCTATGTGCTGGACATTCCTCAATACGAAGTTTTGGAATTCCCTCAGCCGACCCCCTGATGTTGTTCCATCAATTTATTTGTTTAGCAAATTACCTGTTTTTCTGGGTATTGTCATAGTATTCCTGTGATTTTAAACATGATATTTATTTCAGCAGCTGATTACCGTAACGGACAGATCACGGCTTACTAGCCGCTGCAAAATGTGCTGAATAAGAAGTTTAGTCAGGAAATACATCATTCTAAGGTATGATTTAAACTATTTTCCATGGGTAGTGGTAATGGGTAGTATTTCCACCCCTGGAAATTTCATTCTCTGGGATCTGATTTGAATTACTCAAATGTAAGCTGACCCCTGATTTGCGTTGTGAAATTTGGTTTAAAAAAAAAAAAAAACTTGGCTTATACTCGAGTATACTTAGTCTACACTGATGTGTGCAACTTAGATTTAAAACATTCACAAAGATGTATTGAAATTCATTTCTAGAGATGATGGTGAATCTCAGTCTTGTCACTCAAATGAATTCCAATTTGTGCTTTACATTAATCAACATGCAGCATATGCTACTGCACGGTTAGCCAACTGTGTTTAACATAAACCATGACTCCATACCAAACTCATCCATCCCTGCTGTTGCTTGGTGTGGCAGAAGTCTACATATTGTTATGCTGCAAAGAGCAACATGACATTCTTCCATTCTTCATTTAGCCTGCAGCTTATAGGTTCGGTCCTTTATCAGAAAAGTGCTGCTACATTTAGTACACATATGCACGCCTACATCACTGCCACGCAACCTCAGCAGATAGATCAGAGATGGCTGAACATTACAAATCTAACAGAGTATGCAGAGCCAGAGTTAAAGATCAGGTTTTAAAAAACAGAACATGAGGCTTCCCTTTGCCTTTTCTTTTTTATCCTTTTCCTGCCTTATTTCACTATCCTTTCCTCTTTTCCTTCAAGCCTCCTTGGCCTATTCTGTTAATTTCACACTCACTCTGTCTCACATTCACTCAGCAACATGCTTCAAATTCCCTTACTCTCTTCTGTACATTGCTTTGGCATTGACTCTCCCTCTGGCTCCCTCTTGTTCTCTCATTTTTTACACCTGCCCACATCCTGCTCCTATTTCATTTCTCTATCTCTATCTGTAAACATTCTCAATACACTCGCTTTCTCTCACTTTATTTTGCATTTATCTCTC
The DNA here is from genome assembly GCA_014773175.1 of Lucifuga dentata. NCBI lineage: Eukaryota > Metazoa > Chordata > Actinopteri > Ophidiiformes > Bythitidae > Lucifuga > Lucifuga dentata. Next base: position 5,977 of record VXCM01001173.1, on the reverse strand, counting down.
TCGCTCTATCCTATGTTAGTGTCCCTGGCTACCATGGTCCTCTCTCTCTGTGACACTCTCTCTCTCTCTTTGTGGAAATGGTTTGTATTGATCCATTCGCAAACCAGAGAGAAGGTCAGAGGTTCACTAATAAAGCTCAGGGACAAAACAGACACACACATAGGCACACACACACACANAAGGTCAGAGGTTCACTAATAAAGCTCAGGGACAAAACAGACACACACATAGGCACACACACACACATGCATAGAGTGGACAAACAGACCCAGATTACAGTGCTGAGGTGATGAATGATTTGCATGTGCGATTGACTTTCTGCATGTACTTTTTTTTTATGTTTGAGTTGGCTTGTAATATAACAAAACACTAGTGTTTATAGAAAACAGCCCATTTCTCACTGCGCCAATAAACATCATTATAATGATGGCCACAGGCTGGAAATTATGATTTAGCACAAACATGAATGACACGACACGCGGGGAGCTGACAGAACACCCGGCCATCCATCATGTCACAGGCTGTGTGGCTAGCAGCTGTCCAGGATTCCCTCTCCCCTGCCCTGCCCTCTCCACAACTCTATAGCAGGTCAGCCTAAAGTTATTCACCCACCAACCCCACGTCACAGCATCTTTCCCACACTGTTCAGTCAAATGAAGCTATGAAATTCCTTTATGAGGTATCCCCGGACTTGCTGGTAAAATCAGTAGCCTAAAGGAAAATGGTTGTCAGGAACATGTATGCAGGTAGTATTTATTGGGCTTAAACATGCAAAATCACCTGTATGGTCCTTTAATGTTAAGATCTTCCCATTTATACATCATGTGTTCTTGTTCTTCTCGTATTGCTATTTAGTCTCTGATGTCTGACTGAGTTATTTCTGTGACTGTCAACTTGGTTTTTGGTTTTGTTCCCACACTGTGGAAAGGGAGCTGATCTGGGGTCAGATGTGAGATTTTTCAGACTCTGACTGAGGTTGAGGTCAGTGGATAGTGGCTGACACTAGGTTGCTCTTAAGGGCAACATGCTAGACATCATTAACCTGAGACTGACCTCCTGGGTCATGCTACAGTCATGGGGTCAGCCAATCAGCTTGTCTCTGAGGCTATTACATCATCATCCATCACAGCTTATTTGGAACTGCAGTTTCAAGAGGATGTTTGACTGGTGAAAACTGAATAATTGTAAATGGATTAATCCGTATCAAAGCTCATAAACATGGCGATAAGGATGAGTGGCAGAGTGAGCTATAGAGCAGAAAGACAGGCAGAAGGAAGTATGTAAAGATAAAACAAATACACAATATATAATAATAAGTATAATTAAATGAAGGAGAGATGTAAGGTATCAGTAAGGATGCAAGGAAGAAAAATTTAAAACATTTAAAATTAAAATGAGTTTACTGCACCAACAGAAATAGGTAATTGGACAGAATTTTGGTGACAGTTCAGTAAAATAGGGTGATGAAGAAAAAAATTCTGCTTCAGTCACATCAAGAATCAATTAAATGTTGGTCAATCAAGAAAATGAATCAACAAAAATAATTTTTAGACATTTATCAGTTAAAAATGCCAGTTCCAACTTTCTAAATGTGAGTTTTTTTTTTTATTTTTTATGTTTAGTGTCAATGAAAATTAAATCCAATTTGTTATTTAACTAACTAATTAGTCAAAAAAGAAAAACTGACAGATTAATAATCGATAAAATTGATTACAAAGAATACTGCTCCATTAACTGCAACACAGGATGTGTGTGTGTGTGTGCATGTGTGTGTGTCTCAGTGTGTGTCTGTAGACACCTGCCCCTAAAATTGCTTGCACTGACATTTAAAGAAAAGGCTTTTAACAAATCTTTCAATGAAGCCATCTTGAGAAAGAGCAAGATGGGAGGGATGGATGGTGCGTTTGAAGAGCATGTAGGATGGAGGATGGGGTAGCTGAGACAGGTGGCCATCTGAGAGTGAGGCACACTCAAAAAGATGTAGAGAAAGAAGCAGAAAGCAAAAGTGGAACAAAGAAAAGGGATTCAGGCAGCTGTGAACTGAAGACAGTGGAGGAGCGGTGGGAGTCCACAAAGAATGGGGAATGGAGACCAGACAAAACAAGGATGTTAGCAGGTACATGATCATTGTGCAGGAAAGCAGACTGTGTGCCATCGTGTGGTGCATTAAGGTCTGCAGTGTGAGCAGGTGTTACGTGTGTGTGTTTGTGTGCACGGTGTCCTCTATAACACATGCAGGGCCATGCACTGTGGATCAGTTAGCAAAAACCAAGCTGAGCTCATGGCATCCCCTAGGATCTCACACTGCTGTGTATTGAACCATACTCAGTGAAATACAACTGTGTATGTGTGTGTATGTGTGTGTTTTACTCTTGAGTGACATTTCACAAATCCAGGGGACTGGGCTAATGATGTCCCCTGTCTGACTAAATCAAAGCACTGAGAGGATGTGAAGAGAGAGAGAAAATAGGCAGAAAAAAAGTGAGGACAGCAGGAAAAAGAAGATGGCGTTCTTCGCTTGATGCTGGTAAGAACTGCAAGCCTGCTGTTATGGTTCTTGGGAATGAATGTGGGATGGGGAGGCCTGTGTTCAAGTAGCATTTCATCAAGACAAATAAAGGGTCTAGTGAAGAAACTGCACTAAAAGGGAAATAAATGCCGTAATAAGTTTTTAGTATTTTGATTATTAGTGTTGATTGTCTTTAATGAAAGTTCAATTACTATCCTGCTAACACACACTGACTGTGTCTATTCATGTATGCTAGCATGAGCAGAACAAACTTGTTCTTGAGAAAAGATTCAGTATGCAGTTTGCGAAATATTTGCTAAGGGAATTGTCTTATGTTTTTAAAGTAACTCCTCCATGGCCAGCTAATGCTAATATTAATATGGTTTGCATAAAAAACAGTTTAAGGTTTCCAAAATGATGCTGCTTGAGTAACTGGTGAACTGAATTGTTTCTAAGCATCATTTATTTGGAACAAATTTTCAGAAAGTCTAAGTTCAGCCAAATCATTAAGCTCTTTCAAATCAGCTGTTCACCATCTTACTAAACCTGAGGGTATTTATCTCTGAGCTGTAGCACTTCTTTTAGCTTTTAAACTTTAAATTGTACAGTCTTAAATTTTCATTTTGCTTTTTAACCTACTTGTTTCATTTATTCTATTTTATTTTTATTTCTTTTTCCTTTCTCTTAATTGCATATCTTTTTATGTCTATGTAAAGCATTTTAAATTGCCTTTGCGTCTGAATATGCAAATAAACTTGCCTTGCCTATCCAACCAAACTGAAAAAGCAAAAAGGACCAATAAAGAGGATGAGCTTACCGAGTTGATGCAGGCGAGTTCCTTGTTGAGCAGCCAGGGTAAGGAGAGCTTTCCATCTCCCTTGTAGCAAGACTGAATCCTCTCTTTGATCTTCTCCTTGATCTTCCTCAGGGTGAAGAGGCACAGCGCTGACTCTTTGGGTGGTTTGGCCCTATTCTTCTGACCCTGTGAGAAGACTGTGAAGAGGATGTCTTCATTCTCAGAGATCCCCAAAGAGTTAGCCAGTTGCCGGCCTGGTCGGGCCAAGTAGGCATCCTGCACCAAGCGGTACTCTACCCCGTCTTTTGTGCATCCGATGGGGAATTCAACGTAGGAGTAAAACTTGGGGTCATCCACGCAGAGGCGGACAATTTTGGATGTGAAGAACTGCTCTCCGCTAGCATCGGGAGAAGTGAGCTGAGTGTCCAGCTGCATGGTTAGATAGTAGACAAACTGCTCACTGCTAAAGCTGTAAACATAATAGATGTCAAATGTAGGGAACTTCGACAAAGTGTCTGAAGGGATCTTGAGCTGAGAGGAGACAAACTCATCCTGATACACAAAGCTGAACATGTCTGCGTTTTCTTCATTCTCCATCAGTTTGCGGCTGGACAGGGTGGGAAAGTACTCAGACTTGCCATCAATGGGGGTCCCAATGAAGAGCTTACTTGTAGGACTGTGAGGGGAGCTTATTATGACACCAGACATGGTGCCTGACTCAGCAACGCTGGACAGGTAGTGCTCCTTGCGGTGGTGGGGCTCACCCAGCTTAAAGAGGTCATCCAGGCGCAGGAACTGACAGATGCCCTGAGAGGTGCTACCGCAGGCGATGAGGCGGTTCTGGGAGTAGTCTATCAGCAGAAGCTTGTTCACATTGGGGGTCTGAGCCAGGTCATGAGGGCAGGACTGGACACTGGGTGGAGGGTAGCACTTCTCATTGTCCACAACCGGGCCGGTCATATGGCTGCGCAGTTTGGTCAGGTTGCTGGACAGCTTGAAAATCCAGTTGACAGCTCCCACGTAGACTTCTCCAGTCTTGTTGTGAATGGCCAGATGTGTAAGCCCCCACTCAGGAGGAGCAAATCGTTTAAAAGGCTTGGGTTGACCTCCAGAAAGAGAGGGCCTTACAATAAGCAGAAGTCCCAACAGGAGAAGCAGGTTCCCCAGGCCAGGGGAAGCCACTGACCGAGCTAGGGGACACATATCCAGGGCTGCCTACAGACAAGGCTTAAGGGGATTGGGGGAGTAGAAAAAGAGGAGGAGGAGGAGGAGAAGGAGGAAGTGTACAAGTTCTGGTACTAGGTCCCAAGTCAGGATTTTCTTTTTTGCTCTACTCCCAAGGAATAAGGGAGGACAGTTAGAGGGGAGGGAAAGAAGGTTGATGGGAAGAAAAACCAAACTCCTATTGATCCGCTGTCCTTTTCTTAGCGTCGCAAGCTGTCATCAATAACATCATCCACAGAGACATCGGGTGGGAGCCCTGCAAGGCAAAAAGAGAAAACACTGTGAGTGTCTACGGAACATTTCCTATTGATTATGCATCAAGCTGGCAGAGAAGCCTAAAAGGCTCACAAATTGCACAGCCAAATTAGAAAAACAGTCAAGCTGACATTTGCCCCTGTGATAAATAAATGATATCAAGTCAAGTCTGGAAGGCAAATGCGTGTCGGCATTTAATTATGAGTGAAGCTAGCAGGGGAAGCATGGGCCGATTATTAAAGGCTCTGTACACATAGTACGAGTCATGCTGGAATGAGTTATAGACTCACAACACTGAACTCTTTAATATTTCATAACTTCCAATGTTACCACAGGGGCTTTGGAGGCCTGTGTGTGAAAAAGTGCCAGTAGGTGCTGTTTCATTGACAGCAAGCAATTTATAGCCAGGTCTGCTCTCAGGCTTTGCTGTCATGGTTAAAGTGGTGTCAACACACAGCCCAGTAACTCCGTATTCTAATTTTCTAATTACACCTGCAGTTCTGCCAATGGTGTCCACGAATCAAGCTCATAGTGACTCAGAGCTCCATACCTGGATGTTTGTAGCTATTCCCTGTATATTAGAAAATTAGTACTGCTTGTATTTAGGTATGGCAACAGCCCCAATACCTTCCTCAATCATTGCCCTCTAACACAAGAGAAACAATGAGAAACTAAAGCCTCATTTATACTTCACGCTAACTACGCGTACGTGCACTTAAAATGGCCGACAAGCGTTTTTAGCGGCGGTTTGAAGTGTCGTTTGTGCACGTCATCCAGAATTAACGCGACGCTAAAGACACGGTACCTACAGAAACCGCGGGGGCAGTGTTGTGAACATTTGTCGGGATGTGAGCAGCATATTCAGGGCCAACAAGTAAATAATGTTTATGCCCAGGGACTGCGGATAAAAATTAGCCTTCTTTTGGCTAAATCTGATGCATTTACATCGTGATGTTAATTAAGGTAGATGGTCCCTGTAAAATAAATAGCTAAATGAAAAGTATGAAGTACTATATACCTGTGCATGGATAATAACCGATGACAGACAGAGAAAAGGCTGCAAGTTTTGAGGAGAAGCTGATTGGCCACAGGAAAGCCGATCTTGTGTATATAAACCAACCCCCTGATTTTTTAGATTTTTAAAGAAACCCGTATATTGTTCCATCATTGTATTTGTTTAGCAAATTACCTGT
>VXCM01001172.1:323780-338659 GCA_014773175.1 Lucifuga dentata | reverse complement strand
ACCCTGTGTTAACATACATATGACAAATAAATCTAAATCTGAATCTGAATCTGATCTGAATTATTTGGTTTATAGCGGAGGAAAGATGTAGAGCAAAAAAAGTAGATGACATGCAACAAAAGATCAGAAACGAAGTAGTGATGTTATTATTGCAGATGTTTCTTTGGGACTAAACTGTTGCATTTACCTCTTGGTTTAATTTGGATTCACACCGAAAAGAAAAAAAAAAAAAAAAAAAAAATCCAAGTGAACCTAAATATAACAATAAAGCCACGTGAGAACGTTCGCTTCGCTCATTAGTCAGAAATGTCTAGGGGCGGGAGTGACAAAATTCAAAACAGGAAGAAGATTACTGTGGCGGGATAGCTGAACAACATGCTACAACGAAGGGATTTATAGGTTTAAATGACCGTTTAAGGTAAGCTTTATGTGTTTGTGCCTTTTTAAAGTATCCGCTTTTAAGAAAGAGTATGGTTTACTTAATGTTAACCACGCGAAATAGCATGCTCAGGACCTAGATCAAAATATCTCCTTGTAATTGGATGTTCCACGATCATATTACATAAGAACCAGTATGCTTCTTATTTATGTATGTATGTATGTATGTATGTATGTATGTATGTATGTATGTATGTATGTATGTTTGTTTGTTTCTGTAGGTGGTTGGTCCTGTGTTCAAATCTCCATCCTAGTCTGTTCTCCTTGGATTCTGGCCATTCTTCCCATGTTTGCACGGGTTTCCTCCCACAGTCCTGAGACATGCAGGTAACCTGACCTGGAGACTCTAAATGCCCAAAGGCGTGTTTATTTATCAGTATGTTGGTATTGCAATTTTATGTGTGCAATAAAGTTTTGAGCAGCAATTGTAAAAACATATATTGTTTATTGCTGAATATTGTTTCAGTTAATTGCTGTGTCAGAATCTGTTCACTGCTGGCAAAATTGCACATTGTATATCATCTACATTTAAGACAAGAACTGTAAATTCTAAGTCATTACCACATTACCATGAGTAGCATATCAGACAGGGATGATGTCTGATATCCAGTGAAGATCTGGATTGTTGGGATGACTGAGTAGCCCACTGATCATCAGTGACACTGATGCGCAGCAGTAGTGTAATACCTCTCCTTCTGAATGATCTATTAAGCTTTAACCTCTATCAATGATGGACAGTAAGCAAAGCCCATGCAGACTAAATATATCTGATCCAGTAAAGGTCTCAGGCAGGGATGCTGAGCTGATCTTGAGATTCCAAGTGTTCTAATTTTATTTTCCTGCAGCTGTAACATGGTTCTGAAGTCCATCCCTCTTGTCTTACCACTCAATGCTTATAATGGGCTGTAGTTTTACATAGTAATTAAACTGATGAGGAATTTAATGTCTACTACTGACATTTTGAATAAATCCACACATACAGAGAAAAGAGCATGTCATATATGCATGCCATGGAAGTTCAAAAGTGACTGCTACTTTCTAATAGCTTATGTATTTTCTCCACAAATAGGTCTTTTGTACTTTAATTCTTTATATTTATGTACTCAAATAGATGAAAAAGAAATCATCTAACATGAACTGGTTGGAATCAAAAATAATACTTAGAATGATAACAATCCATTAGAAATATCTGCTTATTTATGTAGTTTTCTCCCGTCCAGTACATAATAATTTAGAGAGATTAGAGGATTTTAGAAACAGGAAATAAAATTCAAACTCGTGATTCGTATCAGATGGGACAAGAGGGAGAGTGAAACAGACAGAAATGAAGAGAGGGAAGATACGAAAACATTCAACTATCAATTCAGAAATTAGGCAGAAATGTATTGCCTTTTATTTATTTGTAGGGCAACATTTTATTTGCATGTATTAAAATACAGAAAAAAATAAAATAAAATCTCACCTGTTATCCAAAATAAGCCTAGATCATCATGGATATAAAAATATTCTGAAGAGGGAGAAATACACACAAGTGGATTAATTTAAAATTGTATTGTCTCCATTGCATTGATACATTATAGGACATACAGCGCAATCTCACCTATGCCAGTAAACCATGGATCAACCTCCCATGGCACATAACCCAGGATAGGAGGGAACGCACCACAGTTGGACTCAGAAACGTAGCCATGTGTGGTTACCGGAGGGTCTGTTTCATTTGGACGGAAGAGGGCCTTTAGCGGGGTGTAGACATTGTATCTCACACCAGATATGCAGCCAATGAAGCCTGGAGCATTATGTTTCCGTATCTCATGTTCCATGTCACCAACCTCTGAAGGAGCAGATAGAAAAAAAAATTAAATGTGAACAGAGTTTCCAGTTTACAAATTACAACCAAAATGTATAACATCATCAACAAGTAGTAAATTAGAGTTTTTACCTATAACTCTACCAAGGAACATGGACTTTGGTGAGTCAAACCTGGCATCTTCCACTAAGGTTATCTTTTCCACTATGGGCTCCATGTAGTCCACCTGTGGGTAAGGGAGAAAAAAAGTAAATACAATAAAATAAAAATTATACCACAGATATGTTATACATTAATAAGAATAATCATGTAATAATAACCTTTATTTTGCAAATCATAGATCACAGTTTCTGATGATTTAATGTCAATAAAGCCCTGAGCAGAAGTAAACATGGCTGCACAACTGTCTTAACATCTAAACCTTGAAGTGGACATGGTGACAGTATGTATTTACCTGTGTTTTGATGGTCCTGTTGTGTCTGGTTATATTGATATAGTGAGGGTATCCATCTGCCAGGTTTCGGTGAGTCAGCTGGTACTTGTGTGTTATCAGCCCAAGCTTATACCTCAAATCTACGCTACCTGTGGAGGGACAGGCAAGAAAGGAAATCAGTAGCATAAACGCACTGGTCAGCTACTAGTTTAGTTTCACCATGAGACTCCACTCAGTGAATAAAAGTAATTGGCTGCCTTGCAAATCTTACCGTCGGTCTTGAGGATGACAGCGATGTAGTCCTGGACGAAGGAACTGATGTAGAGCAACACAGCGGGCGTATGTAGGGTGCTAAAACTAAACTCAATGTCATCAGCTGTGTCATTGTAGCCAAGGCTGAAGTTGTCGTAGTGTGGATCGATCCAGTTGGCCCACGCTGCTTCATCTGATATTGGCTTCTTTCGTATGTTGTATCTTAGCCATGAGCCAATCTCAAAGTAGGCTCCGATGTCTTAGAAAAGAACATTGTCAAATTAGTTATCCACCACAGCAGATGATGTCAACTACTTAGTTCAGGTTTTGTCAAGGTTCTGCAGAGATGTGTTTAAACTCACCTTTATGGCAGTAGAAACCATCAAAGGCTGTGTTGTTACAGTCACAAGTGTAGGAAGCGTAGCCCTCGATACACTGACCGCTGTTTCGGCATGGTATGGAGGCATTGAGACACTCTCCAGTACAGTTCCTTCGTATTCCTTGTTCTTCATTTACTTTGCTCTCTAGATCTAGAGGAACACCATTCATTCGTAACCCTCGAAGACAGCCCAAGAAAGGTCTCAGGGTGCGGTTGGCTGCGCCTGGGTGCACAGGATACCATATTCAGTAGATATTATCTTTATTCAAAGTCTAGAAGAGATAAATTAATCTACATGATGCCAGTTTTAAACTCAAAATAAACAACATTCATTAACTGACTTCACTGAAACCTACCTACAAGGATGGGATGTGTAAACTTCATGGTCACGAAGGTCTGACCTGGGAAATGTCTGACAGCCCAAGGCTGGTAGTCAACCTTGATCCGGGCTAGCTTTACATTGATCTCAGCTTGGACAAAGTGCCATTCGTTATCATTGAGTGGCACAGGGGATTCTAATGTCACATTAAGGATGCCATCGCCAACCATGAATATAAACAGAAGATTGTGGGTGGCTGAGAGAGAAAGGAAGAAATTAAAATAATATATAATTATAAAAGGCTTCATTCATCAATAAATGTTTTAGTTTGTGTTCATATTTTTGGGGATGTTTCCACTGTTAGTTGAGACAAATCAGTATAACTCACTATTGAGTTCTATTCGTATGAAGTTGCGAAGTTGGTCATCAGAGTTCTCTAAGAAGACACAGTGGTCACGATAGGTTTTGAAGTGAAAGGAGATGTCAGCACTGGAGCCAGGCTGGAAAGTGGGAAAGGTTATGTATGTGGGCTTGGTGAAGGCTATGGTGTTCCAGATGTTTCCTGTGGGACACATTGAAATGTTTGTAAACAATAAATAAATGAATAAATACTAACTGTTCAGCTATACTGAACATGATTGTTTGGACACAAATATTGGTACAACTCATAATATTTAAGCTCACTGTCGCCATGGCAGCGGAGGGGCCCAACAGTGAAGTGAGCTTCTGAGCCAGTCCGGTTGGTGTCCCCTACTACCACCTTCCGAACAGGCAGGTGATCTCTGAAGTCCAAGTAGCCTTTGTCTGAGTACCTGAAAGGCCACATGGGGCATGTTAGGACCTGTCAATATCTCAGACATGAGCTAAAACTGCTGAAAGTGTCTTTTCTCTCACCATTGTCTGTAGTCAGCATCACAGTTGCACTGAAACTTGGGGTCAGTGCAGGTTTGGTTGATAGCGCAGCCACACTTTTGGACCTCCCGGAAGGTTCCCCCCCAGTAATAATGGCTCTCATTGTTACGACCAATCCAGTAACCAAAAGGTCTTCCATCTATTGAAAGAAGACCACATCAGGTTAGAGATAGTGTCTTCCAATCCGTCCCCCAGCACATTACTAAACAAACTACCATAATTCCACTTACTGGGCGTGTTCAGGAGACGGGACTTATAGCAAGAGTAGTCAATCCACTGCTCACAGTACATGGAGGTGTTGGCCAGAGCAGTGACTTCATCCCAGGAAGCATTCCAGTAGTTGACATCTCCTATGTATGGTCGGTCTATTGTACTCCCTGTCACCTTAGTACCATCCACACGGTCATGCATAATCACAGTCCAAGCCTTATATGCTGAGCAGAGTAATAACAAATAGAAGTCATAATAAGTAAATCTCAGTAAAAGGGAAAAGATAGCATTTTTAAAACATTTAATATCTGACTTGAACATCAACAGATGTGGCATTTTAAAGAAAGCCTACGCAGTGGGCTAAGGGACATCTACAAGGCCTTTACAAGATGATTCTGTATTTGTACATTGGATTAGCTACACTGATTGCTTACATTTCATTTTGCAGTACACCTCAAATGGTTTCAGCGGTCCACTGAGATCAGGATCGATGGTGTAGTTACCGGACCAGTACTTGCCACTGAGTCTGTAGGCCTCACATGACTCTTTATATACCGCTGTTCAAGGAAAGACTTGTTAAATTTGTTATTTAGCTGAAGTATAGTTTGGTCAGGTATAATTAAATGTAGAGAAAACACACTGTGGTGATAAGTTTACACTCACACATGTGACACACTTCTCCTTTGTAGCCTGTGTTCTCACACAGGCAGATAAAATCATCCCAGGACTGGATGCATCTGCCTTCATGCTCACATGGATTTGGAGTGCATCTGTAATCAATTAAATTAAAGTAAATCAATTGTTTGAATGGGTATTTTTGCAGTGCAGTACTATCCTTGGTGTGTAAGTTAAATTGATGTTTTTCTACCTGTCAGTAATGCCACAGGTGCCTAACAACAGCTCAGCATAGCGCCCCCACTGTCGCTGCAGGATAATGTCGATATCTAGCTGCTCATTGTCTATGTAGATCTGTTGCATGCAGCCATGGAAGCGGTTCAGCTTGGTTTCACACTTCCTTATTGTGTTATTGGTTTGCGGACACCCTGAGTGCAGAAAAAAAAATTATATTAATGGTATAAACCCAATATTAAAGGTACAGAAATAATTTCAATGTTGATAGTGGGAGTTGCTATCAATTGTTTATCACTTCACCTCCAAAAAAGTAGCGATCCCCTGTCCGAACTGTGAAGGGGTTGGTGATCTTCAGCGGCGAGCCCTCCTCCTCATCAATTGTAAGTGTTAGTAGGTTGTCTCTGGCTGCTAAATCCACCGTATGCCAGTAACCATCATTCAGTCTGTATCCTAAGGAGAGAACAGCCTCTCATACACTGATTCTAATATGAAATCACATCATTGAGTGTTGCATAAAGTATAAAGATATTACATGTTCATAGAAGTTCCAGATTTCTTAAAAATCAATATTTTCTGGCATATCTGACAAGAAGAGAGTATGTAAGCCCACCAGCAGCAAATTGCAGTTTCTTCTTGCCAGGCTGGAATATAGTGACATTGATCTGTCCTTCACTCAGGCCAAGCTCCAGGGCGCCCAGGTCATCAGCAAAGCGTGTAAACATTAGCAGCCCTGTGTAGTCCCACGAGCGGAATTTAAACTTGACAAACATGCGAGGTCTCCTGAAGAAACCTGGAACCTGCAGGTAGTTGTTGGGCCCAGCAAAGGTCATCGGCTTGAGTAGAATATCACGGCAGGCATAATGCATCTTTTTCTGAGGGGATGAAAGAGCATAGGGGAAAAATAACTCATCCGATAAGGTGAAGGTCATCTGAAATAGTGATATTATATTTGGAGTAAAGCAAGGCATTAGAGTTTATTATAATACCTTTCGTGGGATGCGGATATCGGGTTCCTCTCTCTGGGCCTTGTAGATGATGTTGACATCATTGATGAAGACGTTCTCCAGGCAGCCCCGGAAATTTGGTGTGGTGGGAAGATGTGGCAAGTTCGGCTCTATTACACCTCCCACATATAACTAGGAAACATAAGCCACACTTATCAAGCTAGAAAATGAATTCCTATTTAGCATTTATCTGATAATTAACCAGATGTCTCCACAACATTTAATTACTTGTGTCTATCTTACCATGACCACTCTATTGTGACTAACTCATGATGAGTCCATTGAAATCACTTAACATCCTGACACCTGCCTGACAACCTATGTAAGTATAGCACGCACACATATGACAAGGCTATCAAGTACCTGGGTATCCAGATCCAGATAGGTGAACTCTCCATTGCAGATGGCTGTCACCGTCTGACTGTCCACTGTGAAGTTCACCTGTCGACCATAGCGCTTGATGGTGACATAGTGCCAGTGTAAGGTATCAAGAAGGCTGCCAGCAGTCAGTGTAGTCCTACCATCTACTTTGTGAACTATGCTGCTTCCTAAAAATGGGAAAGGAAAGAGGGAAATCAAATAAAACATGTGGATTTCCAGCCACCACGTTAACTAGTAATATTAAGACCTCGTTCCAGAAGCCATGACTTAACATCTTTATGCCAAGATTCAGAAAAGCCTGAAATGGATCATTGTCATTCCCATATATGACAATACTCACCCAATACCGTACAACAGGATCCACAAATCATATTTGTACATTACTTTTCCAACAAATGACTTGGCCATACCAAGGCTGATATGCAGGTAAAGACGGCCCTTCTTCAGTTCCAGGGTGAAGAGGTCCCCCTGAATACCCTCACTGTGCAACAGCAGACCATCCTGCTCCAGGGTCTTAAAGTTTATGGCAATGTGATCCTGGAGTGTACGGGAGCATTTTTCTGGGTACATGTAGACCACTGAATCATCCCCATTGTACTGTAGCACATAGGAGTCTGAAACATATAGGGCAGAAACAATTCCAGAATGTATTTAGGATTTTTGACAACAAGGGCGATAGATTTAATATGTCGCTCACGCTAGGTGATAGCATTCGATGAGGTATTTTGCTATTTCTTATTAAATGCTATACAACAGTCTCATTTGTAGCAGGTATTGTTTGATGTTTCTCAGTATGAATCGGGTGACACTGAGCTTAAAGGAGCACACCAGTGGTTTTTCATGTTTGAACTCAATAAATATACTATAAACATACACGTTACTTGCAACCATTTTCCAAAACTTAAAACTATATTTTAGTTTTTGTGTTATTTTGCCACATCTTATAATCTTTCAAAATCAAATTTTCAGGTGATACACCCACCTAAACACTAAAATTTTCACCTGCTAAGTAACACACTCATTTTAATTTCTCTGTATAAGCAGTGTTCTGCTGGGACTATATTCCCCGGTGGAAACGTATTTTGCTCTTTTAAGTAGAAACATATTGGAACATATTTGGCGGTTGATGTAAGCAGATTTAGTGGCATATTATCAAGTACAGTTAAGCAGTGGTTTTGTAGAATGTCCCTGGATATGAATCAAAGGTAGTAAATCCCTGTGTAGCGCTGATCTCTCATTTTACCATAAGGGCAGCCAAACAGCTCCAGCCTCACTCCAATCTTCCCTCCATTCTCTGTGTTCCATGCCAGAGGAAGCAGACGAATATGTTTTGCAGTAAAGGCGTAATGGAAGACATTCCTCTTCACCTGATAGTAGTTCCAGTTCCCAGGCATTGTCTGCAAACAGAAGAGACAGGGCAAAGTGGAGAGAGTTACTGAGTCGCTGCAATGATGTTAACACCTTATTAAGCAACTGGAGATGAAGCAATGAAGAGATAATCTCTGTCAGTGCTGAGAGATAATATGCTGTGCCAGCTTTGTGTTAGTGCTAGGCCTCAGCGATGATGAATATAATGGGACACCCATCAGTTGCAGAATCAGTTGCAAAGATTTTCTGATCCTCATCAGCCTCCCCAGTCACTGCCCACCCCTTACCCTGACCTACCGAGTTGCCTCCTTTCATGATGTAGGGAGTCCAGGAATCAGGGCGATCTCCATATAGCAGGGTGTACTTTGAGATCCAATCGTAGGAGTTGAAGGTTCCCTGGGTGGCAATTGCCATCAGTCGGTACTTCCTGCCCAGGTCTACCTGCAGCCATGGTTGTCTGTCCCTGGGGGATGGGGACCAGCCACTGCTGCCTAAGGGTGAAAAGAAAGGTGGGGAGTCACATATAGCATGGATGCATGACGAAGGCCCAAATCATACCCAAAACGTAAAACTTTGAACTGGGTGGGGAACTCTAAATACCAAGGAGTGCTGGCATTGGACATACATTTAGAATTCTGCTGATATCTCTTTAACCTAACTTACCAACAAAAATCCTAGCAGATTTCCTTACTGAATCCAACCAGTCAACATTATTCTGAATGGTGGTTTATCATATGATCTGAAGTTGTCATTTATGGATTTAAGTAATAGTAGTTTTGTTTAAAGTATTGAAGTACCTATAGTTCCCCTAGAGGCAGGGTTAACATTGTCCCACTCAACAGTATAAATAATTTTCTCTACAGCACTATAAATGACTTACCATACAATTTGGCAAAATTGGCTGAGTAGAGAAAGTTATATCTGGAGGAGGCCAGGAAAGAGGAGGCATAGAGCCCAGAGACCAGTGGATCAACACATTCTCCTGCAGAGACAGTAAGGAAGAGAGAATGTCTGGAGTTATTAAACAGGAGCTGACATTATACAGAATTCATACATTGCTCTAAAATGATTTATGATTCTGTGCAACAAAGACCAACAGAGCTGAGAGGCCTGATAAGAAAAGACCATGTAGATTTTAATTAGAGAGTAGTGCATGCTCCATGATGCACAAAATAAAAATGTGCTCTGATTAATTAAATTCACAGGAAAGTAAACACATTTAGTACTGGTGTACAATATACAGCTAAAGGGGGAAAAGCTTTGTATTCCACAGTGTATTATGTGCATCCCCTAATGTCATAAATAGCCACCTTAAGGAGGCAGACTATAAATCTGGCCTGCCCTGTCCTGCTCTCTGACAGTGGAATATCCTTACGTCTTAATTTATGCTCATGTAAGATTTAATCAGGTATAATGAACAAGACTAACAATCATTGATGACTCACACTTGTCTGGTAGAAGGATAAATGTTAGAGCTTAGCATGTGCCTTCATGCATGATTGTACTTTTGTTTGTTTGTGGGAGTTCCCTGTTCTCCTCAGTTCCTTCCTGCCTTTGTGTTGGTATTTCCATATTATAATGTTTGGAAAAGAAAATTATATGGAGTCATATCAAAAGTGACTGTGGCTGTGTTTTGGTGAGAGGTGTTGCTTTCCACATGTGGTTATAAGACTGATAAGACATCATCTGCTCAGGCTCCCTCTCCGACCCACAGCTAGAATTGACTATAATTCTACCTAATCTTTTTTAATGTCACTGCTAAGGATAAATATCCTGACCTCAGCCTGCAGAAATAACAGTGCCTCAATCTGACTGCCAAAATATGCTCTTTAATACTTCCAAAAGATTTAATATAGATAGGCTGAAAAATACTGATGGATTGGGTTTTACTTGAATAAGGGTGACTGAGTGAAAAGAAATGAATGAATGTGTTTACATCTCCAGTCCATCCTTCCCCTTTTATAATGAGTGTAATCCTCTCTAACAATTTAGATTGTTTACTGCTAAACAGGAGTTCTGGCATTGTAATTCCTGTTCTTGCAATGTCTGAGGTCATGGGCATGGAATAAAAGGCAATAGGCAGTGGCTGGAAACAAGAGACATTAGCAGAATTAGTATGCAGGCTGCAAATGGAGCAAAGAGAAGAAAGGTGCAGTGTAACTTCAATTTGAAAATCAGTGTGAAGAGGAACAGAGGACTGGGTAATCCGAGTAAATCCAGTGAGGAAATATGAATGAAGTCAAGAGCTTGTATCTGATGCCTTATCCTAAATTACACGCACAGCACATTTGAGGCTTTATGCAGCTTGAATACAAAATTTCTTCATAATGAACACATCAGTCTGCCTAGAAGTACTAAATGAGTTCACCACAGGAACACATGATCTGTCACCTTTTGTGCAAGGACACGCAGCACATTCAAGTGAAAGAAACGTGCTGAGCAAAGAAAATGTGACCTTGACTTTCTGCCTCTGTTTCTTTAATCCACCAAGATGCTTTCTCTGTAAGTCACTGTCATGCATTTTGAGATCCCCATTATCCTGCAAGCATTCAATAAGTTGTATATGCCATTTAAGAGCCATTTCAAGTGATGTATATGCAGCCAAACACAAATATAAAGAGCATTTGTGCTGCAGTTGCAAAGATAAAGTTCATTTTCTGCTAATGGCCTTTGCCTTGGTTTAATTAGTAAAGGGAGGAAAGGACTTCAAATGCAAAGCACAGCTCCATCCCAGACTATAGCAGGTTAACTCAGGGCACTCCGTCCCTCACAACACTGTCATGCACTCCATCCCCAACTCCCCACCCCACCCATTCAGCCATCACTCTCCGTCCTCTCTCCTTCTCTCCTTCCCAACTCAGAAAACCAGCCACTCTTTCTTGCTCTCACTGCATTCCATTACCTCATATGCTGCCTCTCTCTCTCATCTGTTCTTTTTTTTTTAAATCTATTTTCTCTGTCTCTCCCTCTGCCACTTGCCAAGGGTGTTGTCATGTGGCAGCGCAGCTAACATGCAGAGCATTCAGTCACCAGAATTTCATCCCCTCCTTTGAAATTCTGCGTCCTCCCTCTCTGCCCTGCACAGCATAATACAGTCTCTTTCTCCATTGATCATTAAGGGGCTGTGGCAAATGGTGTGGCTGGATAGAGCTCAAGCACCATTCTTGCTGAATCATCAGTCTGCTGCAAGTGTAGGCTGGCTTGTCTAAGCTGACGCATCATTACTATTTGTTACATTTGCATAGTGGCACCTCTTCTGGCTGTCAGTCACTGGCCTATGGCTCACGGCTCCGGTTTAGACAGCAAACCAGATGTGCAGATGTCAGCTGAATGTTGCTAGATGACGAGCAAAATTAAATTTTACTGTATGTTATTATTTTTATTATATTTTATTTATTTATTTATATTATTTATATATATCTATATATTTTTTTTTATATTTTATTATATATACATTATGTGACTATACAACATTACAACTACAAATTACTGAGACACAGCAGCACATATGGATAGCTCTTAATAAAGGAAAACTATGCTGTGGGGGGGGGGNTGGGGGGGGGGTTAAATTATTAATGCCTCGGCAGGCATCACCATGGGTAGGGTCTGACTGCTGCCGAGGAAGGGAGGAATGTAAAAAGCAGAAACTATTTAGCACATTAAAAATATATTCTGTTTTGGGTTCAGAGCTGAAAATGCTGCATTGTTTGGTCTAAGAATAGAACAGCTACGTTTCCACACAGAGCATCCTGCCTCTCTGTCGCTAAATATCAATTCCCCTCACGTGGACCAAACTGTCAGTGTCCTAGTGTTAAGCATGGTAGGATCCACAATGCAAAACCTGAGATTTGCACACACAGATTAGACAAACACAAACATACATACATACATGCATCTTGTGTGTCTTCACTTTGGTGTGTCTTAGCCCCACCCCACTCAGCCTGGGTCAGTATGTGTTCTGGGATTGGAGGCACCATTTTAATCTGGCACAGCTCCACTGTGCACATCCACACAGCAGATTTGCAGTTGGCCTGGTACAACAAGCTAAACCCACCGGTCTTTTCTGACCGATTAAACACTTTATTTGACACTTTTATTTGAACATTAAACAAATATTCACAAACAACTTGCACTTAGTTGCAGTACACTGAATTCATTCCATTTTTAATTCTATTACCACTACAAAATGTTGGCACTGTTCACACCTCTCCACATCTTGGACAGAGCTTGTGTTACTCAGCACAGAACAGTAAAATCCCCAACAAGTCACTATTCAATTTAAAAACTACATAGTCAAAAAATAACTGAATTTGGGACAAGAAGAATTATTTCCTATAATAACTTAACACTTAAGCTCAGAAAGAGTAGGCTACAGTGGCTTCTCTGCAAAGCTTGGTTTAGCTTTTAGGCCAGGGAATATGGACCTATGCCTTTAAACAATCATGTCTGCTATGTTTGATCCTCAGAGAGAAAGGAGCAATAGAGGTACCTGATGCTGCTATTTGCTGTATTTACACCACCCAAAATTTGCATTCCAAACTATGCAGAAATCACATGACAGTGCATCCCTCCCTCCCTGATCTCCCGCTGATATCAAAACTATAATGACTCATGCATTTCACTGTGTGGGCTAAATAATAGTCAGAATATGCTGAGGTCATCCTGACATTGAAGTCACACACAAACATTATTGATATGCATACACAGTGGATAACGCACACACCCTTCCCCATAAAATCCATAACCCAGTTTTTGCCCCAAACACAGCCACACCTCTATCCGACCAAATTCACCCCATGACTGCTTCATTGATCATCGATGTGCTAATGTTTTCCCCGCCAGGTGTGTCAAATGCCCTCAGCGTGCACGATGCAGAGCCTGACGTGCAGGTGATGAGGACACAGTCCTCCCAAAAGTACTGCAGTGGGCTGGTCCCGGGCAGGACATTTAGCGCTGCTCTCTCAATCATCACTTTGTGACGGATTTTCAGCAAAATCAAAGAACGCTGTCACCTTGATTTGGAGATTATTGCATGAGACATAAGAAAACAGAATCTCAGCCAGCATCCTGTCTCGCTAAGAAGAGTTGAGCCCAAACGGTGCAGAAACTTGCGCTGGCTGAGGAAGCACTGCAATGCAGACAGTACAGTGCGATGGGAATCACCGTGCGCACCTTCTGCAGGACCGACATGCGATTTGCCTCTGCACTT
The DNA here is from genome assembly GCA_014773175.1 of Lucifuga dentata. Classification (NCBI taxonomy): domain Eukaryota; kingdom Metazoa; phylum Chordata; class Actinopteri; order Ophidiiformes; family Bythitidae; genus Lucifuga; species Lucifuga dentata. Next base: position 325,095 of record VXCM01001172.1, on the reverse strand, counting down.
TTTTCGACTCATACCACAAAACAGTGCTATACTAAAATTGCAATAGCCAAGATAAGCACCTTAAAATGTAATAAGCTGTGTCTGATTTTTATCGCAACGCATGTTGCCCTTCAAAGATCCTAACACCTTACATTTTGCCCTCCAGTATTTTTCACTTATTACCTTATTATCCTGCAACTTTTTGTTAAGAATATGATCAGATGCTAAACATACGGAGATAAGGCATGTCTACACACCTTATAATATTTATTATAATCTAGCAATCAATAACAGATGAACAATTGCTGTTTCACAAGACTTACGTGATGAGCAATGTTGAAAACCCAAAAATAAGAGGCTTATGCTCAGTATTTTGCAAGTCATCCTTCACTTTGGACACCTTTCTCCACATAGGCTATGTTAATGAGACCGTAGATTGTTCTGCAGCATCCTCTCACCCCCCTTTGGCCCAACTTTAACTCGCGCAGCTCCAACTCCTCTTCCCGGGATCTCGGGTAGCNACCCCCCTTTGGCCCAACTTTAACTCGCGCAGCTCCAACTCCTCTTCCCGGGATCTCGGGTAGCCTCCACCGGGGCGGGGACGCGCATCGGTTGCTGATGCTGATGCTGCGCTTCGCCGAGAACGCGCACTTCTTTTATTTCCTTTAAAATATTTTATTCACATTAACACCATGCATTGCTATTGCTTCAAAATAATGTTATTCAACATATCCGTATGCGTAACAGGCAAAGTGCTCTTAAGCCAGGCAGTGGGATTTTATTGATCCCCTTCCGCAGGATTTTCGGATGCTGAGGGACTATGGAGGGGGAAAGAAGAAAAAACTTTTCTTCAGATATATATTAATTTCCAGAACCAAGAAAAATACATTATATCAGGATTTTCAGTCTCCAAATAAATGTCCAGTTAATAAAATATAACAAATTTTCATATCACTGATGAAAAAACAGATTTATTCCTCTCCTCTTCTGCCCATGCAGGCATCCCATATCCTCCTTGACGATCAGCTGGGCCAAGATTACATTGCGCTATGACGGGATAGCTGAGAAGACTTTCAGTCCAGGACTGTAGATCTTATATCCCAAAAATAGCACAGAAGCCCAGAATCAGCAGTAGAACCACAGAGGAAGAATAGCAGTGCACCAGCAGGCTGCACAATGACCGCTGCTCTATGTGACTTTGACCAGGTGCAGAGCTGAATGCCAATATTCACTAAAGTAGAACAGGTTACACTAGGATGATGCCAACTGTGCTTAAACCCAGATTCATCACACTAACACACATGCACATAAACACACACAGGGTGGATGGGGGGGG
>VXCM01001172.1:310749-323644 GCA_014773175.1 Lucifuga dentata | reverse complement strand
GGGAGACTGAGGCAGAAAGGGATTTGTGGCACACTGACCACAAAATAAAAAAGATTTGGGATTAAGTGGGTTTATGGGACAGCAGTGTGTCTGTGATGATGTGAGATTGAATGTCTGGGCCAATGTGGGATTTATCTTGTCAGATTGTGAGATTGTAAGCACACTGCTGCTTTCCCCCTGACATAAAAGTATAAGACCAAACATGCAGAAAAATGACACAGGAGAGTAAAGTAAGACAGCAAAAGTGTACATTGAAAGTGACTGGTTGAGTCTTGTAAAGTTATATTTTAATCACAAAGCTTTGTAACGTATTCCAGATTTTTTTTTCATTTCAGATTCAGATTTATTTTTATTTTTGCCAAGTAGGTTTTCACATACGAGGAATTTGCTCTGGTGCATGGTGCTCAGGAAGGAAAAGAAAAATATACAAGATAAATAGAAATATACGATCAAAAAATGTACAATATACACAGAATGTATAAAATGTACAATATACAGAGGATGTACAATATAATATACAGGGAATGTGCGTTAATGTAGCGCATAGAGTCCAATGGTTATAGAACTTACGTTGTAAGTGAATGGATGTAGTGCAACGTGTGATGACTGGGGGGATGTGTGAGTGTGTGGGTGGAGTGGGGGTGGAGATGGGGTGGGGTGGTCAGTGCCAGTCTCTGGTTTGACTAATGAGTCCTACTGCAGTTGGGAAGAAACTGTTTTTGTGGCATGAAGTTTTGGTCTTGATGGACCGTAGCCTCCTGCCAGAGGGGAGTGGCTCAAAAAGATGATGTCTGGGGTGGATTTCAGTGCTGGATAAGACTTTGTTTAATATCAACGTGAAAAAAAAAAAACAAACAAATTTAATAAACCATTCTATTGTGAACAAATGTACATACACTTAACTTCTAGTCATGGAGTTCATTTTAGACTGGATTGCCATCTGTTTCCCCAATGACCTTTTCCATTTGACCTCAGTAACCATAGCAACTGGTCCAGATGAGATCTGACACTATCTGGTTGGGGTTAAATCATTCAATAATACCACACAAATGCTAAAGTGATAAAGCGATTAAGAGCAAGCTCAATCAGGCAGAATTTCCAGCGGCAAAAGCTTAGGCTTCATCCTCAAATGCAAAGTCACAATCATCATTATTATTTTCTGCAAAAATGCCCAAATCCCAAAAAGACTAAATCTGCTTCTCTGCATCTCTTGATTTGTTTGAAGAATTTTCCAGAAACCTTACAATAAGGAGAAAAAGGAAGAATATTATGGCGAAATAAAAGGCATTTGATTAAATAATTTATTGAAATAATTATCATCCACCATTGTCAACCCAGATTTTAAAATTTTCACAGAATCAGGATCCTTTATTCGCCAAGTAAAAAGGAATTTCTTTTGGTGCAGGCGACAACATAAGTACACCAAAATAGGAAAATAAAAAGCGTAAACGTAGCTACAATGAGGTAATTCAAGAAATATCTCATATCAAGTCCATTACCAAGATAGCATTTTTTCATCTCAGTAATATTGCTAAGATCCGGCCTATTCTATCATTACGTGATGCTGAAACTTTGATCCATGCATTTGTATCTTCCAGACTTGATTATTGTAATGTACTTCTCTCTGGTCTTCCAAACTATGCTATTAGAAGTCTGCAGCTTGTCCAGAATGCTGCTGCCAGAATCCTGACAAAAACTAGAAAATATGATCATATAACACCTGTTCTGACCTCTCTTCATTGGCTACCAGTACAAGCTAGAGCTGATTTTAAGGTTCTTCTTTTAACCTATAAGGCCTTGCATGGACTTGCACCACCTTACTTATCTGAGCTACTTACACCATACACACCAGCTCGTCCTCTCCGTTCTCTCGATGCTGCTCTCCTGGTTATTTCTTCAATTAACAAAAAATCGCTTGGCTTCAGAGCATTTGCTTACTGTGCCCCTTATCTCTGGAATACACTACCACTACATGTTAAAGAAGCAAGCTCAGCTGACATGTTTAAATCAAGGTTGAAAACCCACCTCTATTCATTATTTTACAGCCTACCTTAGATTATCACTTTTTCAAGCATCTTTTTAGCTTTGCTCTTTTTAATGTCCTTGTTTTTACTGTAACTTTCTTTGATCTTTTTAATGTCCCTACTTTTACTATAATTATTCTAATATTGGGGCTTTAGTGTTTTATTGTTGCATGTTTTATTTTCAGTGATTCTTTTACTGTAAAGTGTATCGGGACCATGATGCATGGTGATTTTGCACTTTAAATAAAATTGATTGATTGATTGATTTAAAATAACAAAATATGAAATATACTACAGATAATGCACCAGGCAATGGCAGCACATAGCTAGATAGAATGAATGCTGTGTGGTTGCTGATTCCTATACATTCAGTTATGGATAAATTCTAATATTGTTCACAGTTGCAGTATGAAAAGTATTTATAGTGACTACAAATATTTACAGAGACTGTTACAGCAGCAATATGTACAGATTGAAAATGCTGACAAGTACAGATAAACAGATGAAGTTATGGTCCAGTAAAGTTAAGGTACTGCTTAAAAAAAGAACAGCTAATAATTTAGTATTATCAATAACGCACCTGGCAATGCCATTATATTAAACAGTAAATATAAAGTAAATAGATAGATCAGATTATCATAAACATAATAAGCTTGTTTTACACAATATGACACTCTTTTTTGCAGTTTGCATGCGCAGCAGCAGCTCCACATTAGAGTAAATGTGTAGTGTGTCCAAGAGACCACTAGATGTCAGTTGAAGCTCAGACTTGGATCTCAGGCCTCACACATGATGCCCCTTGCAAAGTTGAGACTGTTCTCTCCCACAATATACTCACTGCTTACTGTAGTCTCAATTCTAGTCTTATTCTAGTCTAGCTAAAAAGCATTAAACCAGGAAGTATCAATGTTTGAATAGTTGAATATCCTGAGGGTTATTGAAATGAGTCAGACATGCCACAACCTACATCAATATTATTTGATCATTGGAGTAGCTCATATTCATAATAACACAATGCTTGAGGATATATGCAAACACACCAAGAGATATAATCTCTTCTCACGCACCTTATTTTGAATATCTCATTAAATTCTTTGAAACAACGCAAATATACACACTGGCTGTGCTCCCCTTTTCTTCCTCTAACTCAATTTAAAGGACCATACTAGAGATTGTGCATGTTTGAGCCTAATATATTCAATTTTCATACACATAACGTTGGTGATAATCATTTCCCAAAACATACTACTGGAACAGCAAATTAAAAAAAAAAAAAAAAANAAAAAAAAAAAAAAAAAATCCTACCTTCCAGACCGCCACTGCTTTCAGTTCATTATGGTACGCTATTAAAATCCACTTGTACTTGAAACTTTCTTGGGATAGGTAATCCATCATCAAACAACATGTGTATTCAGGGTTTTTTTTTTAGAAGTTACATAATTTTAGTGTTTAAGCACAATAAAAAGTGCAGAGTGAATGTGTATCTCTGGGAAATATAGTCCCAAAAGAAGACCTGCGTTTATCAAAAAAAAAAAAAAAAAAAAANATTAGCAGGCGAAACATCAATTTTTAAGGTGAGTGTATCGCTTGAATATTTGATTTTGAAAGATTAAATGATTCAGCAAAATATTAGGAAAGCTGAAACACAATTTTATCCTTTGGGAAATGGTGTCAGTAACGTAACATATGAAAATTGAATATATTAGGTTCAAACATTCTCGATCATCAGTATGGTCCTTTAATTACACAAGTGTGCACAAAGTCACAGGTGGAGACACACCAACACCTTGTTTCTCACAGGGTTTTTGTGGATCAGATTGTACTTTGGTCTACCCCCATTAGCATCATGTGTGTTTTCCATAGGGGTGCCATTGTTCACTGCATATAACCTGCTGAGAATACAAGCAAAAAAAAAAAAAAATTACACAAAGACACACAGACCTTCTCACACTGACACATAAACACACGCCAACTCACAAACAAGGGTCAAAGTCATGCCCAGATGTTTTCCAAGAGGTAGTTTTGCTGATCTGTTATCATGCCTGAGTGCCACTTGTCAGGAAGATGGATGAAGGAAAATGTCTGTAAAACTTCATGTGATGAGCACCGTCTTTATGTGTATCTGATTTGTCAGACACAAAACAGTACTGGATAATGCTGATCTGGACGTATGTGCCACAAACTGGAAAATTCAGCAAAATTCGAATTGGACTGTGTGAACAGAAGGCCCCAGCTACATTTTGGTGGATGAGCTGCTGTAAACAGAGCTATTAAAACACCATGCTCTCAGGTGTCCATACACTAGTATGTCCTCCAACTGGTGAGGTCCAATCCCATCTGAAAATAAACCCAGTAGGGGACACAGATTGGGATCCAAACTCTATAGATGTCTTCCCAATGTTGCTCAACTGGTGTGTCCAAGACAGTTCAGCCAGTCACACCTCAGAGTGGATACTTCAGACACAAAGCAAACAGAACTGCTGTTGTATAGCTATTTTAGCATCCAGGAAATGTAAAAGATGCATTAAAAATGCATATTAATGTAGTCTACCTTGTAATTATTCAGTGGCGATCACAGTAATAATAGTATGAAAAAGAAACTAAAGAGAACAGAGGAATAAGTGACAGAAATATACTAATTTGCATTGGAGGCAAGTTTAAATTAGAAGCTGTTTATTTATATGAGGATAAGAAAACTGTCTAGTTGAGATCACTGTTAGGCTTCAAATTTTTTAAAATTTAAATTTGGTTTATTCTATGTTTTTCTTGCTTTTTTCTGTATCTTCAGTTCTATGTGAAAGTTAATCCAACCATATCTACCTAAACAATACAACAGAAAAGCCTGTAAACCATTTCTAAGCTCCTTTAGTCTGTTAAAACGACCGATTCATGCTTGTATGTTGAAGAAGGCACGACTGCCACCATTACACACGACTCACTTTACTGACCTCACAGACACATGCGCACACAAACACACTTGCATTTCCAAAGTTGATTTATCCACAGCAGGAGACACAGGAGACAGACGCACACCGACAGCTCCACAAAGACAGCAGCACTGACACCTGCATTAAGTTTACATACCAACAACAGCTGTGGCCTACTGGAACTGCATGGAGCTGAGACACTTTTTGTTCCCCATGTTTGCTGCCAACACGCGCACACACTCACACACACACATTGCACACATACACAAATGCAGAGCCGCAGCCAGAAGCACACACAGGCACACCACTGGGTTGTGTCTCTCTCACGCAGCAGACAAGCCGCAGTTATTTAGTCTGCCTACCAGCTTGTTTGCTCAGTGTCTTTTCTCTTTTGTTGCTCTGCCTTGGTCTTTGTTTGATGTGAAGTGCTGACTGTAGCAAATGACAGTTGCAGCTGGGATGATGATGAGAAGGTGAAAAGGGTCATGCCAAGTGAAGTAGAGTTGGTCAACAATTGAACTGTTGTCTTAAGTCGTCCGTTTTCTCTTATTTGCAAGAAGCACAAAGGGGTGAATCTTAGGGTCTTTACTTAGAAACTCTGCTGACCCCCTTTTACAGTGTGTTACATTATGCATACACACACACCAAGCGTGATGTGGCTAGACATGCAAGCTGTGACCACTTTCCCCTCCCCAGCTCAGTTTCCTGAAGCTAAACTCCTTTGGCAGCAAGACTGCAGAACGGCTTGTCTTCACAATGCTGGCCCACGCTCCACTTGCAGCCTGCAGGTAGGGTGGGGATTGGGGCATCCACAGGGCAACAATCAGTGCAGCAAATGCAGCATATTTATTATAGAATGTATCATAGCTTATGATGTTGTTTGTGAGAAAGATTGGAAATTGTTGCTGGTCAAACCAAAAAAATGTTCCATATGATGAACCATTTGTGAGCAGAAGAAAAGAAGATCCATAGGGAGTTTTAAAGTGTGTGTGCATGTGCGTGTGTGTATGTTTGGGGTAGGGGAAAGGGGCAGAAATAAAATACAGGCCAACTCCTTGCAGGGTTCACCCTCTGCGTCCATGAATGTTGCTTTTGGAGGTCATGGCACCTAGCAACAGCCTGGATCAACTCCTGAAGGAAACATGAGACACACACTCACACACAGCTTCCTAAAAGTACCGACATTAAACTTTGCTGATGTGTTTTTCTTGTAACGTGCTCACCAAATACATGAGCATAAAGACTTCAAGTTCTGAGGAGTGCAGAAAAAAACACTTCCACTTGATAGCACGTGTTTACATGTGCGGATTAACATACGCTAACCTGGCTGTCTAGTCACTTATTAAAAATGTGGAGCAGATATTATATGAATTAAAGTTCCGTGGAACCTCATGTTATCATTTTTGCAAACAGGAATGTGTGGTGTTGATTTGTCAGGTTGACTGTTCAATAACCGATAAGAAGCCACCCATATTAAAAAATGAGAATGTATTATTTGTTTATTTAATGCTAAAATAATTCACAAGCTATTTTACAGTATAAGGGTGTGAATCTGTTTTTTAAACATGTATGTAGTCAGCAGGCTAAGATGCATGCTGTGAATTGAATGAATTTTGTTGATGCTGTTCCTGTCTCTTTGTCAATCCTCTTTCTCTCAACTTTCAACTATTTAGTAAAGTTCAAAATATTCCATCCACTGGTGTACACTGGCTGTACACTCTCTAAAGCTGCCCCATTAGCTATGAATAGCTGACTTCCATGTGCACAATGTGACATTATATTGGATGATTTCCTGGGGATATACACACAAAAGCTGCTCACTGAATTTAGGAGCAAAAGTTCAAACAAATAAACAACAAATAATAATCCATGAACTCAGCTTCACATTCATTGCAACTGGAGCCACTCAGTGTTTTTGTTTTTATTTGTGCTTTGAGAGTTGTTTATATTCACACATATATTTCATATTTTAGGGTGGATTTTTCCTTTAAAAACACCCAGCTGCCTGTTTGCATGTACTAAATTGCACCAAAGGAGTAGTAGTTTATGTAGTTGTTCTATGAAGGCCTGCTGCCCGGGCTGAGGTAAAGCAGCAGGCACTTTTTCCACATTCAGTAATTACACTGCTTGTACTGCTAAGAGCCACTCTCAAGTCTGATATCTAAACACAGGAAACAAGAGCAAGACCGAGCACAGGCGCACAGGGCTTTACTCCTTCACAAATCACAGACGCTTCCCATTTATTCTGCAAATCCTTTTGACATGTCCATCTTCAATAGTTGGATGATGACCGCCAATCAGCACACTCCCGACATGCCTCAATGTGCACAAAGAGAATCCTGTGCTATCACACACATCCGCAGGCACACGCACATACACACATGCGTGAAATGCAAGCTCATGCACACACAGAAGCACACACCACTCATCCTGAACAGGTTCAGATTTTGGCAGTGTGTCATGAATTCTGTATTCAGTGTACTTTCACACAGTCAGCATCCTATAAATAGCTGAAAGACCCTGGCTCTCTGCCCAGCCTCCTCTAACGGTCAATAAGTTATCTTCCTCCTCTCACTAACACTCAGCATTTAACCTACAGTGCCACAATCATTAACAGCACTGTCTTCCAAATACCACGGTTTGTCTTAAATGATTCAGAGAAATTAAGGGGACTTTTTACAGTAATAAGGAAGCGCTGGTGCATATTTGCAGTCATCACAATATACAATTCAACATGTGTTTGTTTGCTGCCTTTTTTCAATCATTGACCAGAACAAAGACAGTGTACAAATGGCTACATTCCAGGAAAGCTTATCTGAACTCAATTTTCTCTTTAATTAGAGAATACCAGCCAATATGAGGATGTCTTTCCCCTTGCTGTTTGTTTGCTCCGTCAGTTGTTGTGTCTTGTAGGTTTTTATCTGCTCTGTTGATTATCCATCTCTAACTGTGTCCTATCTTTCTTTCTGCCTGTCAAATCCCAGGACAACTGCAAAATCCTCCCTTGGCTGCTGATGACAGACTCCGATAATAAGGATTAAGGTATTGTGCCTCCTCTTATTTTCATTTTTCCCATGTTGAAGAATGCATGTTTTTCAAATTCCTTGAATGCATGAGTAGTAGAGCACAACTGGTATATCTAAATGCTTTATAACTCATGGATGCAAATCTTTACTCTTTGACAGAAAGTTATCAAGCATTTCCTGAAACTGTAGGGCTTGGGAAGAATTTTAACATAACTTGTAAAGTTTTACTCCTTTTTTCATCGTCCAGACTGATAGAAAAATTATGCATACGCAGTCAATGCAGCCATTGGTACCCAAGACAGATGCTTCAGGTATAGAATATCATCCGGTCTCAAAACCTGAGAAGCCCCCTTGCAACACAATTATTCACACATTACACAAGTTCTGCTGGCAGTTTGTGCATTGACGGGCTCAGCCAGTGTGTAAGAGTGTGGAGTGCTCAGGGTTACTGTAATGAAGCAAAGCGAAGGAGGGGAAAAGGGGAATGTGAGGGGTTAACTGGGGCAAGAGGGTCAGAAGTTGAAGCTGGGAATGTTTTCCCAAGCTTGGCCTCCCTTTGACATCAGGCTCTATGCCACACAGTCCCCAGGAACAGATGTGCCCACAGCCAGTGTTAGAAACACCACCATCCCTGTGGCGTCCCTAATACTGGTAAACACTCTTCCTCAGGCATGGTAGGACAGGACAGGAAGACAAAAGCCACTGGACATGGCATCAGCGTCAACCATGCTGTATGTCAATGGGGGTCCCATTGTATTTGCAGACCTTATAACAAGGCTCTCTATGGTAGGATGTATGTGTGCAGTTGAAAGCAGATCATTCCCACTTCTTTGTCATTGTTTTAATGAACTTTCCACGATCGACCATAATTTAATTCTCTGCATACGCCTGTCTGTCACAAACTATCTGCATACTCAGCTGGATGTTTCACAGTAGGAACTTCAGGTCAAGTGGTGCAGTAGTTAAAGGGCTCCACAACAGCCTTATCCCATTACATGAGCCAATAGCCGTCACACAGCAGTCTTCTGTTCACTAACCCATAGCCTAAACCTCTGCTGGACTTAAACAGACTGGGGTCAGGGTAGAGGGGGTGGTGGCATGGCTGGATGGGTTAAGTTCAATGTTGGACACAGCAGGGAGGAAATCCTGTCTAAGACATGGGTGAGGGGTCACTGCAGGTAAGTTCCTATCCTAAATCCTCATTTTGGGGATGTCAGATGAACTCTGACCTTGGCCCAGTCTTCCACAGAAAAGCTCCTATAGATCACAGGGCTGATGTCCAACACAGACACAGAGCTTACCGATTCCTATATGTGCACATGGAACACATTTGAAGCTTTGGGGTTTCAAATACAACCTCAAAAGCAGAAATCCCATAGTGCCCCTCAATCATACCAAAGATTTGATCAGTCATCACCCAGAGAACACTCTAAAGAGGAAAATAACACACAGTCATCCAAATCATGTACACAGGGAACTTCTTGGCAGACTACATTTCACATCCATTTCTGTTGACAATCAATCTGGTTCACCAGCATAACAGCTTTGCTGTAATGTGGGCTGTAACAAGATCCTGTGAGCAGAAAATCAAAAGGGAGGGAGGGAGGAAGAGAACGGGAGAGAGAGCGAGAGAGGGAGCTCTGCTCTGTCTCCGATCAACTTGACATGTGCGACTTGCGTCTATACTACGTCTCTGTTGGAAACCCCATATGCCAATTTCAACAAATGTTGTTGTGAGGAGTGGCAGGCTGGAAGTAGGTGAGGCCAGCCAGAAGTGGAAAAAAGATGGATGACAAAGTTTAATGCCACAGTGACGATAGTGTTTAAATAACTGCATAACAAGAGAGAGCGATGCCGTTATGATTTTAGCTCCCAGAAATATTCACTGAAATCCACTGTTCAGCTTTAAAGCATCAATATGATTTTTCTTTTAAATAAATCCATGCAAATTTCACATTTCCACTGCATAAAGCAGCAGTAACATCCCATCATATTGGAGGCCCCAAAGCTGTTCTCTTCCAGACTTACTCTTCCCTCTGCTTTGGCTGGAGGCTAGCCAGCCTGGCCTGTGTTCATATTGTGAGGCCCACCAAATCATTCGCCCTACTCCTTATTCGGTGCCTTAACCTGACACACTGTATCGGGTTATCTTACGTGTGTCTGAGTGTGCATATGTGCACATGTGCATGTGTCTGTGTGTGTGTGTGTGTGTGTGTGTGTGTGTTAATGGAGAATCATATGTCAACTCCTGGAAACTAAGGGGGGAAGAAAGGAACTGGAAGACAGACTGAGGAGGGGGGGAGAGGAAGACACTGCCTTGAACGAAATGGAGAAACTGGAGAGTTTCATATAACCGTTTATAAAAGAAACAGAATCACTAGATATTCTAGATGCTTCCTTTGTTACTAAATAATAAAGCTTATCTTTCTATTGACGTTTGAATATTATGATTATACAATTTTACTTTCTGTACTAACTTCAGCTTTCTAAGAAACCGAGGGGGAGGCCCTCTCTCTTTTTTTTCACTTTACTAGCGTGGGCCAAAGGAGTGAGCTCTAAAAATAAAACATATGTTCCTCCAGGTCTGTGGGAGCAGGGGCCTCCAGTGTATTGTTTCGGGATATGGGGGAGGACAGGGAGGATCTGGTCCAGAGAGAGGTACTGCAGAGTGGATACAGAGAGAATAAGTGTAGGGAGTAGGGCTGGCTGTACTTTCAAGGCAAAAGTTGTGAAAATATTCAGTCTTGAATATGAATACATTAGTTACCAAAGTGGAAGCAGACTCGTAATGTCCTGTCTTGCACACCTACTGTACACATAAAATAAATTCTGTACATTTGCACGTCTTCTCAGATTTGTGGTCAGGTTTATTGTCCATAAAGCTGAGCGCACCACAGCTAAAAGGGGCATCCATGATATTTTTGATTTATACCTATAATGAGAATTCAGCCACAGGAGTTCAGTGAGGGGGCAGCATGCTTATGCATACACATTGCAAACTTTGTACAGTGCTGCTGGATAACACTAAAACACAGGAGTGCATCCATAAAGCTAAACCATATAGAACACTGTAAGAGCGTTTGGTGAGGAATGAGTTAAAGCCAGCTGATGTGTGGGGGTAGTTTGCATAGAGCAGAGAAGGGGAAATGAAGGTATATTAAGGGAGAAATAAGCATGAGCGCTGAGGGGGCTGGGTATATCACGTGTCTGGATTTAGCACCAGTCCTCCTGCCTCCTACTGCTGTATCTTTGTAGACTGTTCAGCAAAGTGGAAGAGGAAAAAGTGGGGGAAGAGAGAGAGAGCGAGTGAGAGAGAGAGAGAGAGAGAGAGAGTATATGCAAGAAAAACAGGAGAAAGAGGAAAGTGAGAAAAAGAGTAAAAGAAACAAGAGATCAACATACAGAGAGAGAGAATGAGAAAGCTGTAACCAAGAACTGAGCTGGTTGCCCTTGTGCTATTGTTTCTGTGAGACAATCAAATCTGAAAAAGTTCTGTTTAACTCTTGCCTTCCTTTGACTTGGACATGAGGTAGAGTAACCTAACCGCACAACTTCAGACTGTGGCAGGAAACCAACAGACTCCATACAGAAAGGCCCAAGCTGGATTTAGACCACGGACCTTTTGTGCTTACAACTTGGCCCCCATGTTGAATAGATCCTTAAGTCTTTTCAATTTGAAACTAAAATTATAGAAAGCTATAATATTTTAGAATGCTTTTATGGAAATTTCACTGCAAAACTGTTCCCATAAGAATTGGATGTAAAAAAAATTAAGTCATACAGTGGGAAACAATGATAAAACACCAAAAAATACAAGAAAGTCATTACAAACTCAATTTTTAGTATGAGAAGAGGATACCACGCAAGTGGCTTCAGGGTTATTATCACAAATATATTTATATACAGTATGTGACTTGTATCTCACCAAAACACTAAAGTAACTGGTTCAGGCCATTTCTGAAACAGATTGCACTTTCCAGACTGTAGCACCTAAACTCTGGAATGCCCTTTCCTCTACTGTCCATTCTTTTGACTCTGAGGTCGTGTTTAGAAGACAGATAAAGTGATTTTTGTTTAGACAGGCTTTTGGGTAGTCACTTTCTTTTATGGTTTTATTTGTTCTTAGTGGATGTCTTTTATTTATTGTTTTCCCAATTTCTTGATTATATGTATTGTTTTATATTATTACATGTGAAGCATCTTTTGACCTGTTGTCTGTGAAAGGTGCTGTACAAATAAAATTATTATATTATTTCACTCATAGAATAGTGTGACTTCAGTTCAATTCAATAATTTATTGTTATTTCAACCTGAATGGAAGCAAACAATGTTGACAGATGCACAAAACATTCATAAAACATCCATGCCATCCATAGAGATTCATAAATAATGAGGTAAAAATTATGCTAAAATAGGAGATTTTAAACACCAAAAATATTCTAAAGTCTTTCTAAATTAGATATAATATTCACAGACGACATAAAATCCCTTCCTCACGATGAAGTCACTGCATACTCATTAATGAGAGCTCATGAAAGTTTAGGAGTATTGCTGGAACATTGATTATAAATCATCTATCAAAGGCCATGCGACGCTCTGTCACTGAGGGGTGTGTGTCCTATGAGCCTGTCATGCCGGGGAGTGTCAGCATCCAACCAATCAACGTATAGTCTCCAGATGGGGGCGTGGTTTTACAGCCCACTCCAGTCTGTCCCAGTGCAACACGCTTTTGTTCAAACTCACAAGTCAGTCAGCCTTGTCACTATGGAGGTGAACTTTCATTCAAAACTGTTTATACGCTGCTGACATCGACAGTCTCGCTCCTGTCAGCCGTCATGGACTCGGTATAATTTCGTATTCTGCGCATATTTGGAAATTAAAGTTTTTTTTTTGTTTGTTTGTTTGTTTTTTTTTTTTG
>VXCM01001172.1:273598-310740 GCA_014773175.1 Lucifuga dentata | reverse complement strand
GGGGGGGGGTTGATTTCCCTTAAGCCAAACAGTTCTCTATCGGTTTTCCTTGCAGTCTGACTGCTGTCATGTACATTAACTAGACAAGCACACTTTTGTGTTTTCTTCAACACGAAAACTTATGCTACTCTTCATCATCCTCACTGGACATCTATGGAGAGGTTGTCCCGCATGCTCTCACGAAGCTCCTGGAGTTACATCACCGTGAATGGTGACTTTACCGACCTGGATAGCAGAAAACGACACGCTTAACCTCATTTGAATGCCTTTACAAGGGGTTTGCTGGTTTCTGTGCTGCAGGCAGGGCTTCAGTTTGCTCGGACGGGACTATGGGGAGAAAGAGGAGGAAGAGTCTTTTGAATTGCGCAACAAGGAGGACTTGACTTCCAATGGACGGGTAAAGCTCTCAACCTGCAGCAGCCTTTCACTTCTGTGCATGATTGCTTTCTATACTCATCACATGAATGCTTTACGTGGCAGTGCAGAACTCTGATATATACTAGACTATACACTGTAGAATTATTTATACATTGAAAATCTAGAAGCAGTGTTTCAGTTTTGTGCAAAAAGTTATGAATATGGGTTGGAACTTGAAGTCATGATGAGAAGCAGCCTTTGTTCTTAAGGCTACCCTTATTTTGAAGTAGCAGGTTGCAGCTATTGTCTTTAGGGTGTGTGGAGATTACAAATTTCTGTCATTGATGGCCACTTACATTTGTATGTTCATGGAGGCTTGAGCAACATTGAGCAATCCTACACACTCTGGTGCAAGTCTTAAAACCTAGTGTGTGGAATTGAACTGATCCTGTGTGTTTGGCCTCCATCCACTCAACTGCAAACAAGACTGTGGCCTTGTCTTCTCTGTAATGTTAGTCATCTGATCAGGCACAGAGAGTTCACCATTGTCCACCCACTTGTGAGGGGGCATTGTTGCCTAGAATTGAGGTAGGCTTTCACTGTAAGACCCAATGTACAGATCTCTGTGTACAGTCTGGGAGAAGGAGCCTTCATATTCCACCTTCAGATACTCAGCTTTGTAATTACATGAGATTACCCTCTTTAAGGAGAATAATTTTTAGTCTTTGTCCACAATGAACACATTCATATCAGTTTGGGTATTATTGTTCTGTGTTGCTTAGATATGGTTTACAATTTGTAAAAGCTGATGATGTGATATCACCTGAAGCCACTATACATGCTTAGCCTGCTTATCTATTTGTTGGCCCCATTATGTTCTTGCAGCCAACCAGTACAGCAACACTGTAGTGATTTGCATGAGAGCATGGGGAACAGATAAGTCTTATACGTTTATTGTCTTAACCGAAGTCTTAACGGTATCAGCGGTCGACAGATAAGAGCAACATCTGCTGCTCAGGGGTATTTAGAGAGGTGTTGCTGTGTGGCACTGGTCTTCTTGGCAAACATTCTTGTCTTGATCATTGTGCACCATCTGGCTGGCAGTGGTGGTCAGAGAAACCCAACCATGCTCCATATCCACAATCAATACAAGATCATAGTTACATGTCCCAATGGAGCGCCTGATGGTCTTTTTTAAGTGAGTCACAGAGCTCTTCCTTTCCTGTAACTTTCCCAACTCCTTCATTAAGAGATGCAACCTATTTTTCAGTCCAGAACCATGCTCCTCTGGGTGGCTGGGGATCAATATTGGGTTACTGAATGGCTAACGTGTTGTTTGGAGAAGAATGCACCTTTATGAGATGTCTTTCATTCAGATGTCTGGCCTAGATGTAGTCTTTTTTAAAAGATGATGTCGCATCAAGGGGTTTACAACTTTATAGTTATTCACAGGGCCATTTAACCCTATATGTTTGAACCCACATCTCCCACAGCCTGAAATTGTAATTATTAGAATAGCTAAGAGTAGATTATGCAGAAGCTGTCTTCATCAGTTCATGGTATGACCTTAGTATGTTAGCTCAAAACTGAATTCTCTGATGTGACGCTTACAATGCATCTTTCTCTTTAAAGCTGCTCTTTGCTCTATATTGATGTTTCATCACTGATTAGATTCCCATTGGTTCCCTTTGATTTCATGCTTGTAAATATTAATAAATATTAACTGAATTGCCCTTAGGCACAGGAATAATAGCTTACTTATATCAATTTGAGTAATATAATTCGCCTTCAGTTTATTACAGTTATTTATGTGTTCTTAAAGGCAAAAACAATTCACTTATTGATAAATTTACAATGATTTAGACTGCACATACTGTAAACCAAATGTAGGAAACTGCACTTTTGAGCTACACCAGCCTATTTCAGTAAAATAAAACTAATCAGGTATTCTGACCTTATTGATTATTGATTACCTGCCATTTCTCATTGATCCGTGTCACTGGTGTATTCTGGGTGTTTATTCTGGTGTATACTGGGTGTGTAACTCTCTAGCAGTAGTTCATGCTGAGCAGGTAATTAAGATCTCAGCTGAATCTCTATAATATCATTAGTTAACCAGTCTTTGCCAACACTGTTCATTATACTTTCCAATCTCTTGCTCAGAAGATAGATTGAGCTGATATTGTTTAGCTTTCCATAAAGAAGGAGGAGGGGGGAGAGGCAGGAGTGGCTAAGATAATTCCCAAGGAAAGCCCTTCAGGCCTATGTTCCATCATTTACCCAGAGCCCTACATTACATCCAGTGTTTGACAAGCCACATTTTCAGACAGCAGGTCAGACCTCCCTGGGTGTATGTGTGTCTTTTGGGCTGCCTGAAACACTGAAATACTCCATTTAGTAGGCCTCTGTCCAGCTCCTGCCAGGGATGACCACAGTAACCCACAAGCCTGGTGTAGCCTCCCTCATTTAGAAAATCCAAAACCCTCATGATGATCTCCCGCGTTGTTTTCTGACATGCTGCTAGATGATGTCATGGTGTGTAGCATCCACAGTACCAAGTCTCATTCTGGCACGAGACTTGGCACCGATGGCAAGCTCTTCTCGCTGAGGTTGGAATCGTGAGTCAGTGCTGACGTTTGCTAGGCTTGGCCTTTAGAGCACAGAGCCATGTCGGAACCCTTTTCCTTGCATGTTTACAGTCCTCATTCAAAGAAACTGCTCTCAACAGCTGCCTAAACAGTCACACAGAGCTGAATGCCTCCAGTGTTGGGACAGCAAGGCACTAATTTTAGGACAGGACATCCGTCATTCTTTCTTCTTTCCATGTTTCCACTGAAACATTATTCAGCTTTTATGCAAAGTGAAGTCTCTTTACCACCAAGCTTACCACCATCAAGTGCCTGGGCCTGGGCAGTTGTAAGTGTGCAGTGGAGTACCGCAATGCATCCTGTTACTTGAAACAAATGAGCACAGTCTCGCTTGTGCAGTGAGCAGGTTACATTAACTGGCACTGCTGTCCTCTGTCTTCAGAGGTGTCATGGTACGCTGGTTTATATTTGGTTTCCGTTGCGTCCCTGCCTCACCACCTCCAGGCCACACATCTGGTCTTCAGGCCGACGCTGGCAGAGCCCAAGCATTTCCTCCTGGTTACTCAGCCTCCCAGGAGAGAAGAAGGAAGAGAGAGAGCGGAGAGCAGAAGGGAAAACAAGAGCGGAAGTCAGCCACGGAAGGAACACATCATGGCATCTCTCCCTCTTTCCCTCCATGCTCCAGTCTCTGCTCCAGTCAGGAGTGATTCATCTGCTGCCCGTCCAAAGGGAAAGTTTTTGCCAGTACTCCACATCGCACGCTATCCTTGTTCCTCATCCCACAGCCCATTAACTCCACTGGAAAGCTTTTTTTTTTTTTTATAAATGGCCACATTTTTAGAAGAATTAGATAATATGCCTTTCTCCACCTACCTGAATCATTCATTTACTCATCTTTTGAGTCATTTTTTTCATGGAATTTTGTAGTATTTGATAAGAGTAGCATTGCCGTGTCCCTTTCAGTCATAGTTTTGTGTCTGTCCAAATTTGCTTCTCTGGGGCTGATGGCTTGGCTAAATCATTTATGGAAAACGTAGAAAGGGGAAAGGAGATTGCCTTTACTTGGCCTTCATTCACAAGGCAATTTCTAACACCATTCAGTTATTCTTGCCTTTCTGGTTTGACATTTACAGTACCTCTTCCAGAGTTAAACATTAATTTCATCTCATTAGCCAAAACCTCATCTTTTCCTCATTTGCCTTACAGCTCATCTACTCATAATATCACAGATTTTGCACTACCCTATAAATTTGCAGTTCATGTTTTCTTTGTTATTTTGAGCAATCCAAAAAGAGGCAGCAGACTGACTGTTTTCAGGGCAAGGCCTATACTTAGGCTAGTTTGCCTAGTAGTAAAGTGTGGTGTGTGTGAACTATGAGGGGCCCAGAGCTGACCTGGATAGTGTTTCAGGTAGGCCAACACCCTAAGCTGGGTCGGGACAGCCACAGGAGCTGGCTCAAGGCTGTGGCTTACAGAGACAACAAGTCAGGCCACTGAAACACACTGCACTACCCTGCACAGCAGGGAATCTGTCCAAATTGCACACAGGCAAGCTCTGATGTCTGATGGGGTTTTCCAAGGTCAGGTTGGGAATCTAGTGGCCTGAGTGCTGTAAAAAGAACCATCCTCTCCCATCTTCTCCTTAATGGGGGAGTCCTGTAATGAAAAGTTCATTGTTCCAAACACAAAGTTTGATTTGTCTTGTCTGCCAGTGTGAAAACTCCAATGTCCATACAAAGTTTCAAGGGGAAATTATCTTATTTGATCAGATAATCAGCTAATCAGCTAATGTACAGATCTGTGGCTTTCTGTTTCACTGGTTTTAACAAGCTGAATGTAGGAGTGAGTGTATAGTGACCTACAAACAACCATGGTATGAATATGTCCTGTGGTTATAGAATAAGTGTCACTATAAACAACCCACAGGAATTAAATTAATTTTCCTTTTGCTAGAAAATTGTGGCACTATAAGTTTGAATAGTTGAAAGTTGAAGGTGACTCCAGCAGTTATGAGTGCAGCCCTAAAGACCAGAGCTATATTTAGTTTTACTGGCATTTCAGAGAACTTACTATCTGAATAAAAGCATTTTCAGGTTAGCTGTTTGGGGTACATGCAGCTGCAGCACAAAATATTCATCTGTTCCCTGCTGCTATATTAAATGAGTCTCTTTGCATGCATATTTCTCCCTTCCAGCACACTCTTGCAAATGAAAACTATGTGCTGAGATTTCCAGGAATGGCTGGAAATCACTCTACTGTAACATGGCCTCTGAAGGCACACCAATGAGCAATCACTCCAACTTGTGGACTAATTTGTGTTGCATTATCATCTATTTACCTATTCTCTCTCTTTTATTGACAGAGTCCAGCTGAGGTGACTGTTTCTCAACCAACTCACACAGCAAATGGAACAAATGGGTAAGGCGAGGCGAAANCCCCCCCCCCAGAATTTAGGAAGTAATAGTTCCTTCTTTTACTTGTAAAGTTCCTCTGAGTGCTGGGGATTTCTGTATTTATCCTCAGGCAGGAACCTGTGTAAGTACAGGCCAGTCACTTTATTTTTCACTTCCTCTGCAATGAATGTTATCTCATGTGGCTCTCCCCATATGCCAAACCATGACACATGTGCCTAATCTCATATGCACAACCTCACATGCTCACATAGTGGTTGTGCATGTAAAAACAGTGCATACTTGTGTTTGTTGACTGATCATCTGAAATCTTTTTAGTCCATTTTCACCTATGTATTGACCATTTAATTAAATTTTTTCCATTGATGTTGCTGGAATAGCTGCATTTGGGGCTGTTCAGGGCCAATAGTTTTCCATACTTTAACCTAGGTTGCACATAATGACGGGTTAAAGCCATCGAGCGTACAGGCTGGCAAATCCAGATATCAAGCTCTTTATACAAGGAATCAAATGAAACTCAAACGGTCATGTGGTTGACAAGTGAATGCTATAGTGACAATGAAAAGGAGTGATTCATGAAGGGCTTGACCCAGACTATTAGTGCAGGGCTGTGATCTCAGACAGTGATGTAGCTAGGCTCTGCTGTACTCTATCTCTGGCATCATGCCATTATCATTCCCCTATCCCTCTTCCCCCCCTGACCACAATCTCTACTGTACATCTGCCACTTCACAGGCAGAGAGTCACAAAGCTAGACTTGTAGGACTACGCATACATGACATGAATAGAAGGTCTGCAACAGCTCGTAACGAGAAGAAAGCTACAGCAGGAAGGGAGAAAGGTTTGGACTGCTGAGGCTGAGATGTTTTGCTGCAGTCAAATAGGACATGCTTTCTTTGGGGCTTGAGGAAAAGAAAGGGATGAAGGGAGACGGGAAGGTATGCTGACTGGATTGGATGACTCATTCGTACTTCAGCAACACTCCCAGAAGAGGTGTGGTCTGTGTGTGTGTGTCACTTCTACAGAAAAGTGTAGGTGGCCTCAGGTCACATGGCATGATTTGGCATTGGTTTTGAAGGGAGTGTGTTGAAAGCCTGGCTGTAATCATCACACTGCGTGCCGAGATTAGAGAGCGTAGTGCTTGGTTATTACCTGGCCAATGACTGGACACACCCGGACCTTCAGCTATGGAAGGAAGCCTGGCTTATGATGGAGCAAATGATGCTACATCCATTTACTGCCAGTCTCACATAACAAGTGGGACAGCTCTGGTTACTCTGTACTTTTATTGAACTATTGAGTTGAACTAACCAGAATGAATCATTTATCTCAATTATTAATGTGAATAATGGCCCATATGTGCAATGGTGATAAATTGAGGGCCTTTATGTTAGTCATACTAGAAGGTTAATATGGTAATGCCCAGATAATTCGTCATGCTGTAGGCTTTATGTGGTTAGGGAGGGAGAAAGACCAGCCTCTGTCAACATAGAGTGGTATGTACTGCTGGTACTAAGTGTGTGTGAGCTGATAAAGGCTTAGATGGCATTAGATTGTATGAATGAGAATGAAACTAATCATTACTTGCATCTCCAGTATAAGCTCATATTCACAGAATCAAGTGTAGGTAAAGAAATATAGAATATCATCTTTATCTGTGTATGGATTCCTGTAAAGATTTTTGTGTGTTTGCACAGACCTTTGTGTGTGTGTGTGTGTGTGTGTGTGTGTGTGTGTGTGTTTGATGGACATTACTGTGCAGGCAGACCAGCTCTCTGTCTGTCCCTCTGGCAGCATAAAGCGCCAGTATGAGCACTGGGCTCATACTCAGTTCAGTCTTACATCACCACAATTTTTTTTTAATCGTGACTTTCCTCTCTCAAGTTTCTTTTTAGTCACAGGGACAGGTCAGAGTACAAGCTGTACCAGAAGGACAGTGGACACTTGGAGGCTTCTCCGCCTTTCTCTGCCATTGTTTGTTCTTTCTGCTTTCTCATTAGCCCCCCTTTTCTTGGTAGCTTTTGACAGCCTATGTTTCTAAATGTATTTTGTGTGAGAGAGAGAAGTTGCGCATGAAACATGTGGGTGTTTGCATTAAATGCTTAGAAGTGGGCTTGTGGTAATTACCAGTGTCTGTCAGCCTGTCTATCAACCATCCAACCATCACAAACTGACTGTGTCTACAACATCAACAAATATCGCAAGGTTTATTTCACATCAAGAATTTTCACCATCAGAGTGACTTTGTTCAGACTTACTCTATGCTGTGAACATTTCTTGCTGATCACACACTCTCTCCTTCAGTCACAAACTCAGACTTCCTGTCACACACATGCACCCCCAACCCCNCTTTTTTTTTTTTTTTTTCCCTCTCCCCTCTGCCTGGTCCAGAATTCCTTGGCAGTGGTCTTGAGTAAACAGCGTATTTTTAGCTGGGAGGTCATATAGGCCCAGTCTTAATCACCACATTCCCATTTTCCCACCAGCCCAGCTTCAGGCAGAGACCCATGCAGTGTGGGGGAGGGGACGGAGGCTGGAGAGATGGAGTCTGAGATTACTTGGTGCTATGATCTACGACATTTCATTTGAAGTTTTCCTCAGATAGTTCTGTTAATCATAGGGTTCTGTCCTATAGAGGTAAGGTAAGGTAAGGTAAAGTTTATTTATATAGCACCTATCAAGAGCAGAACTCACAAAGTGCNGGTAAGGTAAGGTAAGGTAAAGTTTATTTATATAGCACCTATCAAGAGCAGAACTCACAAAGTGCTTGAGCATCACGTGCTTGTTTAGGCTGACGTATGGCTGTTATTTATGTGATGTGTATTAGCCATAATGGAGCTGGACAGTGACATAAAGTCAGTTAGTTTGGTTTTAAGCACTGAGCCTCATTGGACTCATCTGGGCTTTTAAACCATCAGATAAATCTCCAGCTGTGCCTGTCGTTTTGGTCATGAGGACCGAGTTTGCATGCTAAGGATTTGCACTGCGGACAGCCAAGCCCGAGAGCAAGGGCATTTGCTTTGTAATTTTAATTAGCATCTCAGTGTTTTGTTTAGACCCTGGACTGAAATCAATTACTCATCTCTTCAGCAGCAACTACCAGACAGAGACCAATCAACACATCGTACTGCTAATATTTAGTGGATTTAACTGTCAAAGTAACTGTCACTATGAAATGACATGAAATAAAAATGCAGACTTGTTATGATATTATTTTATTATTTTTGGAATAGTATGTCCTGTTTGGAGTGGATCTAGAAAATTGGGTAAAGATGTTGATTCCTATCATATTTTTTCTCATTGGAAATTTTATTTCAACAATAATTGCTATATTCTCAGCATATAATCACCAGCAAATCCTAGATAAATAACACTAATGTACTACCCATGATCTTCATTGGCTGATACTTTTGAGAAATGCCAAAAAATACAGAACACAATTTACAGTGAAGTAGCTCTGGTATATTAACCAGAGACCATTAGATTTCTATCTCACTTATTTAGTCATATAGTAGTATTTTTTGTGTGTGTGTGTGTGTGGAATTTAATTAAATGAAAATTTAAGAGATTGACCACCTCCTCTTTCTTTTCTTTTCTTTTCTTTTCTTTTTTTTTGTCACAGTGCAGCAGTAAACACAGCAGCTCTCACATGGGCCACACCATTTGTAAACAGAGGACTTCTTCTATGGTACTACATGCTGTAGGCCTGAGTTTTTTGATACACTGCTCCCCTACAGTTTGAGATAATATTGGTTTGTTGGCAAGGAGAAAACCACACAGAGTATTAAAGCTTCACACGTCAGCTCATCATGCGGGAAGCATAAGTTAGCCTTTTCTTGCCACTTGCTTTCTCTCTTGTTCTCTCTCTCTCTCTCTCTCTCTCTCTCTCGCTCTCCCTAATTGTTATGTTGTTCATTTTTCAGATTTTTTCAAAGTGGGGACTTCCATTGCCCATTATTTTTTTTCCAGCGCATTTACAATTGTTTGTGCTGATGATTCAACTGATGGAGTTTCAAGTTCAACCAGGTGCTGGGAATTCTGAAATGTTTGTCATGTAATGTTTAAAAGTAATGTGTTATTTTACCTCCAGAAATGCCTGATATAACCATGCCCACTTCTTCACTGCAAATTTCGATATTTTGTTGGACTCTGAAAGAGTCCATAAACACATCTCTGAAAGAGATGTGTTTATGAAATGAAAAGGGAAGGCAGGCACAAACCACTAGTGGTGCAAATTAGTGATTGATGAGTATTGAACAGCTCAGCTCTTTGTCTCCTCATTTACACTCAGTCATCTCATCTTAGCGCCTTCTTGGCTTAACTGCAGTATCCTATATAAAGAGACTGTCACTTCTATATAGAGGCTGGAGGGCAGTTGCACTTGTATAACCACATAGAATGTAAATACATGCTCTAGATACATTACTGAATCAGATTTATGAGGTCATATAGGCCTGGGTATTTTAAATTGTGACCTGTTCCACCCTCATATCCTATTTCTCTTTTCTGGCTGTCACCAGCTCCTTCCTATATCACTTTGTTGGGTTTCCATTTATGTGAGGCAAATAGCAGTTTTTATTCCGCTGGCCTAGCCTGACTCGTGATCTGAGCAGAAGTTTTTCATGTGTTCCTTTTTACCTTTTTACTTCTGTAAACAAAGAATGCAAAGGTGTTTCCCATGTTCTGCTTTTCTTTTTTCGACTGAACGTATCGACTTGTAGGTTCACCTCAAACATTTGAAGGTTTACAGTTGAGTAGTGTGACAAAGTGGAGAGTGAAAGAGAGAAATGCTGTATGTAGATGTGGACTCCATTCTCCATGCTGTCTAATCCCCATGTCAAATTGTTTCCTGCACTCCACAGGAAGTTGCCTGCTAAAGGCCTCACCGTTATGGCCTCTGCTGGGGCTTCTGGGAATGTGGGGGCGATAATATGGGGGGGTTGAGGCGCTGAGTGGAGGTGGGGGTGGTAAGGCTGCTGGACAGCTGTGGAGATCCACAGCCCCCACATCTTACAGTGCACACACATTTGATGTAGAACATGAAAACTTGGTTTCCCTGAAATACTATTCAGCCATCTTTTGTTTTGAACACTGTAGAATGGAGATCTGTTAAACTGAAAGTTTCAAGCGCATGTAAGGCCAGGATCACAGAAGACTTAAATTTTCTCATTTTGTACAACAAGATCAAAGATTAACAACTGAGATTATCTCCCGACTCAAAAAACATCACTAATGCCAGGTCAGCTGTTTATGGGAACTCTCATAATCCCGCATGACTTGATTGAAGGTGCCATTTTTCATCCAAATGTAAACAACAGGGCAGCCCCACTGCAAAATATATAAACACAACATTGGAACCTACAATTACTCAAATTGATGTTTTTTTTTAATACATGAGATAACATAAGACAACAACCAAATCTAGATTTCTAATGTTTTGTTTTACATCATTAATGTTACTTTCAACTCTGACTGGTTAAGAAAACTCTTCACTCTTTGTCTATTGGCAGCTTGTGCTCTTTGATTAAATCAAATCAAATCAAATCCCTCTGCACTTACAAACCAGTCCAGACATTGGATAGTAAATATCAGACATAATTGATATGATTAGGGTGGCTTTTGGGAGTAAATCTCCAAATCTTTTACCTTACCAGATAATTTGTGCTGCATTAGTCCCAAACCGCAGATTGGGAATTCCCCTCATGATGGTATGGGCTGAAAGTATAGTGTAATCATTGCTATTATCTTCTAGTATGTCACCAGCCTTAGATTTCTTAGACTGCGGCTGCATTAGGACATCCAATGAAGATCCCCATAACCATTATCCAACCATGGTATGTTCTCTGTAACACGCTTGACTCCCTGACCCCCTCTGGCGTGGGAGAAGTCCTCAGATAGACTTGTTTACAGGACTCCATCTTGAAGAGTGTATACAGTGTCTGCACTCTGCACTTTTAAATAATAGTTTCTGCATTGTCTCAGCTCACAGTCTTTTTAAGTTTCTTGAAAAACTGCAATCCCAACATTAACAGTATTAACAGTAGGTCACGACTTTGGTGTGGTCCTGCCTGTCTCCAGGCAATTTAGATGTTAGCCTGGGTTTAGAGACACAAATGGTCAAGCTGCTATGGCAGCATTTGAATTGAAGGTCAAGTTACTTTATGCTGATAAAGGTCACAACAAGGGTTTGGACCTGTGTTTCTTTTCCTTCTGTACTCCCTCCTCCCCTCTACATATCCTAAAAGAGGCACATTTAGAAAGTAGTTCAGGTAGGAAACAAACCAGCTACAGGCAAAAAAAAAAAAAAAAAAAAAAAAATTCTGCCTGTGCTGGTGGTGGTATGGCAAAATGCCCAGAATTCTTAGAAATTAGGCATGAGAGCTAAATTTGATTCTGAATTCCCAGAACATTCTTCCAAGCTGGACTGTCATATGTACCACATAATCCCATCAATAAACTATAAAACTGAAACCCACCCCTTTTATTGCTACAAGAATGGTAGTTCAAATTCTTCCCTCAGTTGCACCAGCTGTTCATAAATTCAAACTCGGCTTAGTTATAATGTCAGTGTTTACTGAGGTGAGATTTGCACATTACTAAGTTTAACTGTTGTTACTAAATATTTACACTTACCAGCTGCAAGAGGTATCTATTTCTCATTGATGATTCAAGGCATTTTTCACACCTTCATGGTTTAGTTTGATTTAGTCAGACTAGAGTTTGTGTCTCCCCTTGATACAGTTCGTTTTGGGCAAAAGAACCGAGGCCATTGTAAGGAAATGGTCTTGGTCCAGTTCCAAACAAACTCTACTACTCATCTACAACAGAGAGGGCTAGGTGTGCACAGTTAATGTTAAGTAAACTACACCTTTGATATAGCAAATCATGTGTTTGGATTAACATGTTGATGGTTAGCATGCTGTTGTATGCACCTGTTCAGGCATCTCAAAGCAGCATGTCTTCTTCGCATAATGTAAAGCTTTTTTCCAGACATTGTCCTGAAATAAAATTCAGTGTTTTGCTGGCAGAATTTTCCACAGTATGCTGCCCAAATGATGACTACGAGCGTATTCTAGTGCTGTCATTGTTCCATTTTGAAAGTACCTTTTTCCTGTTTTGGTTTTCTTCCCGGCCTCAGACATTGCTGACCAATGACCCGAAAATGTGAACATTTTTACATGGTTTTTGTTCATACATTTTGGTTCGCTTTTATCATTTCCTGTGCAAAACCAAACCAAACCAGTGGTTAATGTAACAACTCTCAGAGTGAAAACCACCTAAAACATTGTTTAATAAAGGTGTAAGTTGAAGCCAGTGTGCAGGATTCAATCCTTATCATTAGTAGCCTATAAAAACAACCAACATTTCAGAAATGGTTTTCATTTCTGTTAATATTTTGGATGGAATATTTTGCCTGTTGCAGACAATAGCACAACATAATCCTTTGCACTGAATATAAGGATCCTCACCCTTACAGTGCACACCAGGCTAAATTCTCCAGTTGTGGTTTAGTTTTTCATAGCTCAAATCGCTCTCCAGTTTGGACTACATATAGGCTAAGTCTCCCTGTCTGCATGCATGTCTCTGTTGTGTAGCAGGGGCTATTAACAATCTCAAATAAGAGATGTCCTCACATTTCTTGGTTTATTTTAATGCCTTTAAGTGGCGTCTGTGGATGCAAGGACTGTTGAGGTCCCTGCTGGCTGTCGCTCTAGCAGTCGAGCAGACTTAGTTAAATAGCCAGGCTGAGTATAATGTGACAGGACCCTGACCCTTCCTTTCACACTTCTGTTTTCTTGTGACACCCTGGTACCATACAGATAAAAAGTATGAGAGCCACGATATAGAGTTTCACTGTGTTTTGCAACATTATCTTAAATTAGAGACTGATGCCAGTCATGAAGATCTACCTCTGCGAATACAGTCCATTTCATATGGTACAAACTGTATGCAATGTAGGCCGTACAACAGGCCTCTTGTTTGGAAGTAATGCCACAGGGTCCATCAGATGAACTGTGGTATAGATAGGATCAGGTCAGTTCCGAGCAAAGTAAAGGAAATGGTTTCTCCATTCACATAAACCAAGTCAAAACAGATAAGGCTATATTCAGATTAACTGATTATTACTGCCTTCCATGAGGAGGAACCCTCTCAAATTACCAGATCAATAATGGCATAAATCAGCTGACAAAGGAGTAGGTAACTAGAGGCCAGACTTTCCTGGGAGGGAGGGTCGGCTAGAATCACTTCCTGAGTAGTGACCCCAGGAGGAAGACAGGAAGGAAGGAGGGATTTGTCACTTAAAGGCTAGTTAGATGAGGAAATAGAGAAAATAAACAGGTGATTAGATAAATAAATTACTACAGATAAACCCTTTAAACAATGTAATGGGCTGGAAATGGACCTTGGCCTCAGATAACAATGTCTGAATTTGTCCACAATGTTGTCTGAGCAGATGTTGAAGCATCACTCTGTGAGAGGATAGCTGAAAAGTTGATAGTCAGCTATTACGAGGGAAAGAAAGACAGTGGTTCAGCAGATTTACAGATGTTTTTAATGTTTATGGTCTAACTGTCCAAAGCTGTGACCTCTTGAACCCTCTGTCTCCCTCTGACTGGTGTGAGCTGGCTGGGAGTCAGACTGGCGTCGCTCTGTCACGTTTATTTTCAGTCGCTTACTTGGCTCGGCAGCCAAAGTGATAAAAGAGAGACAAGCTATCCACAGCGGCGTGGTATGTATTGGTGCGTGTGTGTTTGTGTGCTTGCGTGCTGCTAGGGAGGGAAAGCTGGAGAATGCTGGAGGACAGAAATTCATGGCACTTCTTCCAGTCCCTCATGTGTGACCCCCTCCCCCCACCTAAGGGTATCGGAGGGGCTTGTAGTTGGCGTACTATCAGATGTGGCTCTGTGAACCCATCACAGCCAAGTGTGCATCTCTGAGCCAATTAGCTATCAAATGGGAGGGAATAGGCAGAGGAGGCTTGAGTTTAGAGCGAAGCAAGACTACATTCTGTTTGTGATCCTGCACACAGACATGCTGTCCCAGAGGTCTCTGACGAAATGAAGAGTCTAATCATTGAGAAGAATAAGATGAGCCTGGAGGAAGACGCTGAACTGCTGGTCAAAGGTGAGTCCAACTCGCACCCACGCATGCACAGAATGCATTACAGCAATGCAAGCAGCACTCTGTCCTGTATTTGATTGAATGCATCATGTGATTCATGACTTTCATTAGCCAAATTTTCTCTTTAAAAGTAGTTCCACAACTTTGTGATGTGCTGTCAAACTGAAGCCTGTCCCTCTCTGACCACATGTGGCCCACAGCTGCTCCCACTAGCCCCCCCTGCTCAGTTTGTTCATGTAAGGATGGCTACTGGCATTAGGAGCACCATGATATGCGTCTGATGCTTTTGAGGAATGACCTCATAGGCTATTCCTGTGTGATTTTATTTTTTTATTTCTTGCCCTGCTACTGAAGGGGAGCAGTAAAATGCCAACACTTGGATAAGTTACGTCCTGTTCTGGGATAGTGGCAGTCAGATTGCCTAATTCTGACAGCAGTTACCATGCACCCTTGGCTAGCAACCCTCCCTCATTACTGTCTCCTGTGTCCCTGTCCCGCTGTTGGAAGAGGAGCAGGGTGGAAGGGAGGTGCTTTCCCTCCAACACAGAGGACAGCTTCTTTCCTTGGGCCATGATTACACTGTCTCTTGGGATTTCAACTTCTGCAGCACACCCCCACCCTCCCTCGACCAACATTAGTAGCAATGTTAGTAGTAGGACACCTCAGGGCATTAGATAATCCCTCTCATTTCTCTCTGTGTGTGCACAGAGGATATGTTTTCAAGAGAACCTCCATTAGGGCCTTTCTCGTTGTTTGGTGGGGTTTTTCATCAGGACATCCTGAGGCTACAAGGGGTGAATATTGCCCCACTATCTAAAATAGGCCACAATTATTGCAGCAAGGGGAGAATGAATTCTAAAACCCATAGGCATGGTGAGGCAACTCAAAGAGATAATGACATTGGTTTATTGACATCTTTTTGTTGATTTACTGCTGAAATGAACTGCTCTTCACATGATGCTGATCCTCTCATGCTCCAATAAATTGCAGTTGCATTTTTGTTGTACTACAGTATACTACTGCTGCTGTAAATAGTGATCCAGCTGTTTGATCCAGAGGTGCTCATACATGTTCTTATCGACCTAAAGGGTTAAATTCCAAAGGCTGTATGTCCAAATTTATAAAAACTTTGTTTTTAATTTATATTTTAGACTGGTCAAAATGCATATCTATCCAATGCATATCTGAATTTATAATTTACTTTGGTAGTCCATTCACACACACTTAAAATGCATCTGCTAATAATGGGCTTCATAATCTGTAGTAACCACTGATATTAAGTCATACTGTCATAATTTCTGCTAGACTTTTGTTTTTGTTTAAATAAGATGTACAAGTAACATGTAGCTATTTGTAGCAGTTGTGTCCATATAACGATTTAGAATGAAACTCTAAAGTGAACTGGCTGTTTTGTTATAGTTCTTATATTTTTGTGTGTTATTTAAAAATGTGTGTATTCCATGGAATAGACATTTAGTACTCAGTGAGTGACAGAAGACTTGCAGTAAGGAGATGGAAATGCACAGAGAGAGATTGTGTGCGCAATCTGTGTTTGAGGGGGCAGGGCGTGGGGGTCAGAGGTCACAAATGAAACAAATTAAGGGCGAGCCGTAGCCCCCAGGGGAGACATTAGCAGGCTACAGAGATGGGATCCAGATGGAAGACCGTGGGAGGGGTATACAGGGGGTCCCAGGACTCTACTTCTCCTTTGCTCTGTCTTTCTGTCTCTACTTTTTCATTTCTTATCTCCTTGCTTCAAAGTTCCCATAAAGAGTAGAATCTGCACACATCCTGTGTCTGCATCTGCAGATTCAACAAAGCACACATGCCCCTGTCTCCATGTCTTTCACCCAATCAGCTTGCCTACCTCCTCCTTCCCACATCCAGTCTGTCAGCAAGCTCAGCCTGTCTTACCTCAGAGGTTTTATTTATCCATTTCACATTGGGTTTTGATGCTGCTTCCCTCTGATGTGGTGTTAAGTACCTCCAGGGGTTTTGCTTTGGGCTATATTAGGAGCGTTTATGGTGGGTTGAAGCCTACCACTTACATCACATAGAAGCATTTGAAACAGGAAACATAGCCAGAGAGGCTGAGCTTTTGCCCCTCTTCTCTCCTAATTTTGGAGTTACAGGGGCAGTGGAAGTTTTACCCATGAAGCTTCCTGGGAAAACCACTTTGAGGTGAGGATGAAAATGGGGAAAGAATCAAAATAGGGGACATGAAAGTAAATAGGAGGGAAGGGACAGAGAAGAGGGCAGAAAGATAGAGGCAAAGGAAGTGCTGGCTGACAGGTGGCAAACAGCTTGCCAACCACAAAGGAAGCTCTGATGCTGGCATGGCGTCAGAGCCGTTTTCACAAGGTGGGAAGCTGAAGGTACATTGCCTAATTGTTCCTGTAAAGCCACACACAAATATGCCTTCACAAACCATATACACACACATGCACAGCCACCCCACCAGTGGCAAAGTGCCAGTGCATACCACTGCTCTCTCTGTGCTGAAAGCCCCAGCCTAGCATCAGTCCAGGTAGGGCCTGGCAGGGTCCTCTGCCAGCCCCTGCATCAGCAGCCTGGATGTACTCTGACCCCTTACCAGGACTTTTCACCCTTTACTTCATCTGTCTCTTTGCCTCTTTGCACAGCATCTGGTTTATCCATAGCAAGGTTTATTACTTATTAGGAACAATTTGCTGATTGGTGGGTGGGTGGTTTCTGTGCTTTTCGGGAAGAGTGGCTCTGGGACCTTTTCCTCTTAGGACTTTGGAACACAATAATCTTAAGAGCCAAGCCTGGCAAGACCAACGAGCAGACCTGTGGGCTTGCTGAAGGCTTGTTGTCACTCTTTTCCAGTGCCTCACATGCTCTTTCTCACTCTTTTCTCACTTATTCTCTAAAATGATAATTATTGTACGTTGGTTGCAAGCAGACTTTTATTCCTGTGCCATTAGCTGGCTGTATCTTTCATAATCTGCACCACTGTTTAACCTAACCTAATTAACCCTAGCATTTACCCAGACTGAAACCAACTTTATGGACAATTACATGCATTGGGGATTATTCTTAATGAACGCAGAATTTAAACGTTTTTGCACATATGGCAGCACTGGTTTTGTAGCTCCAGACGTTTAATGATACTTTTCTTAGTTTGTGGATAATTAAATGACTGCCAGAAAGTGTTATTAAAAGTAATTTATAGCTACTATATTATAGCTTATCTTGTACTCAAAGTAGTTAAAAAACAATAAAACAAATACTACCCAGGTCTTAAGTTTATATTGAAGTAGTCAAAAAAAAATGTTTGTGTGCTTATTTGCAGGGTGGCTGTTGCGGGAGGTATGCGGCAGCTGGATCAAGCAGCGTCGGTACTGGTTTGTGCTGAGCCAGGACTCCCTCGACTACTACAGCGGACCAGAGAAAGGAGCGCGGAGACTGGGCATGCTGGTCCTCACCAACCTCTGCTCTGTCATTTGGCCAGACAAGCAGACCTACAAGGAGACAGGTAAGCTAGATGCACATGTACATTAAGCATACGCACAGAGGTTGACACATAGTGACTCATGCTCATGTAAACTTGCCCGTAAAGCCTGTAGAGTTGTGGTGCAGTGCTTAAAAAGTTTAAAAGATCCCAAGGAAGTTGTTTGGGGTTTTTTGATATGTATGTGACAGCTTGTGGTCCTCTTGTCCTTCCCAAGAGTGTTGTATTTCTGAGTAAGTTTGGGAAGCCCCAGCTGTGTTTTGGCCAAAATATGGCTCAAGGTTGGTCTGGAAAGCTCCCATTTGAGTAATCAGCAGGGGCATCTCCCTTCCCTTACTTGGATGAAAGGAACAAAAGAGACGAGACAGAGCATAAAGAGGAAAGTTGCTGCTATACGGCAAAAGACTTGGGGATGACTGGCTCTTTTTGTCTCTGTATAACTCAAACATGCTGCCTTGTCCGTGCCTGTCCCTGATGTATGTCTATCAGTCAGTGGAGGGGATTATGTCTGACTTCACCGAAACCACTTAAAATGTTCAAACCATTGTACAAACCAAAACCCAAACATAGTGCTTATAATTGAATATGCCATGGGACTTTTCTGGGCAGAAGTGTGCTATCAACAGTGATTTTGTCACAGGCTCTCGGCTGGTTTATTACTGAATAGCCATGTGTTCCTCTTAAGCCGCAGAGATTTGTCACCAAGAATGGCATCATACGGTTACTTCCTCTGTGTGTTTCTGATTGTTCCCATGACATTAGTTCCCTTTCAGTGTTCAGGGTTTCATTAACCCTTTACAGCAGAGTTAAAGGGAGAACCCTAATCAGTTCAAAGTGACCATCTCAATATCTCAATCCCAGACCTGTTTCATTTGCATTTGAACTTCACCAAGCACCTAAACAAAGAGGAATATGGTGCTAAGTCACGTAAAGGAAACCCTGATAACAGCCGTGGAGCTGCAGATCTGCCCAGGCTGCCTCGTGTCTGATACTTCCTCTGCACAAGGAAGAAGCATGTGTTTTGTCACTTTTATTGCAGGTTGTCCAAGAGAAGACTCACTGGGGGGGTTTAGCACTTGTGTCCTAACTCATCTGTAGTGTAACTGTTCTTGTTTAGTTTTGGCATGGTCTGAGGTTCCTCTCAGGCTAACCTTTGATCCCCAGGGAAAAAAGAGAGAGGAAGTCAAGGAGAGGGAACAATGCTAGATATGGGGAGAGTCCCATACACCAAACATTTGACTATTCCCATTCACTTTACCAATCACACTGAAAGGCATATTTTTGTGTTTCTCTGTAGGCTACTGGAGCATCACAGTGTATGGGCGGAAGCACTGCTATAGGCTGTACACCAAGCACTTCAATGAGGCTGTGCACTGGGCATGTGCCATCCAGAAAGTCATTGATACCAAAGCACCTGTGGAAACGCCCACTCAGCTCCTGATCCGAGATATTGAGGTATGACACAAACACATACATATAGAGAGTTGCTGCCAAACTACTGAGGTAAGAGCCGCCAAACACAAACAGCAGTGCTGCACATTATTGCCCTGGTATGTTACCATGGAAACCTCATGGGCTCATTGAACTGGGAGTCCAAACTTTCTTCTTCTTGCCTTTCTTTGAATTACCTCATCTTATTTCATCATAGTGGGACATGACATGACCCAAAAAAGTTGAACAAGGAAAAGTGCAACATTTTTTCAGGGAAGCAGAAGGGCCATTTCAAGATAACAGTTACTGAAGTGTGTGTGTGTGTGTGTGTGTGGTGTGTGCACACTAACCTCGTGTCAAAGAAACCTGAAACATGCTGTCCTAGCAGGAGAATTTTTTTTTGTAGGCGTGATTCTCACACTAAGCATAAAGTTACAGATGAAACACGCCAGTTAAGGAAGTAAAATAAATATGGGCTTCTTCAACTTTTTTAAAAATTAAATTTAGCTTTCATGATTGTAACAAGGATGTTTTTTTCCTTTACCTACACACAAGGTAGGAGGAAGTATGCAGTGTGTGCTCATCAGGCACAGCCTTATTTTTAGACCTGGGGTTGCTAGAAAACACAGCATGCTGGAATCTCATTGAGCAGAGAGATGACTTGTCTTGCATCAGTCTTCCCCTGGGGTGTAGCAAGGGGGCAGTTTGGCAGAGGAGGTGGAGGAGGGCTTGGTGTGAAGCAGCAAGGCCAGATAAGCAGTCCTTTGCCTGGCCTCCAGTCTCCTAACGAGAGTCTCTAATCTCATAGAAAGCAGTTAATCTGCCTGCCTCCGTCTGCCCTTGTGAGCTCCGCCAGGAGGGGCCAGGCTTTTATTTTGGAGGAAGAGAGGGGCCTGCTTCTTCTGAAGATCTCACTCTTTCTCTTTACCAGTCTCACTCTCTCGTTCTCATCTTTACGCACAAGCCACACTTTCTCAAATAGGCTTCGTATATTCCCTCTCAAGCGTGAGGTTAGGACAGAGGATAACTAGTGCTGCAAAATGAAAGAGAATGAACAGAAGAGCCTTTGTGTGCAAAGGCTCGCTTATCTTTGAGCATAGATTCATGTCCCAGCTGCAGACACAAGGGAGAGCAGGGGTTGCGGTTTGAGCCTTGGACCCACAGCCGGAGGCCATGTGTGAACGAGAGAAATACAAAGAGAAGATCTGAAGAGGAGATTTAATGATTGAACAGATCAATCATACTTCCAGCACACAAATCACAGTTAACACAGTTTCTGAATGCATGTGCTTGAGTACACAACAGGAGAAGACCAAAGGCAATGTGACAATTTATGGGCCTAAACCATGTACGTACTGCGCATGATCATTGTGCGGGATGTTGTCGTGCTGCACCCTTCTCCACATGGTTCATGGAGCAATATCTCATTCTCACAGTTCAAACAGACAAGCCTGTCACCAGTGTGCACCAAGCACTTTGGAAGAATGTGTAAACTTTGCCCCACTAAGGAGGGGGAAAGTGGGCTTGTTCTGCTGCCAGAGAGAAAGGGTGAAGGGTGGGATGTGGGGGCAGAGGCAGGAGAGAACCAGAGTGAGCAGTGGCAATGTTACTAATGAGCAACAGGTGCTGGAGGGCAGCAGTGTGGAAGCCATCTGCATGCTGGAAGGCATCTATCCACATAGGCAGTGAAATGCACAAACACAAGCACACTAAACTCATTGACACCAGAGCATAAAATATAACGTGTCAGTTATGCTAGTATGGTTTGCTGGGTCATCATTTGACCTTTTGCTTCTTTGAAAGTTGCCAGAGCTGAATTCTGACCCTGGTCAAATTGGCCCTGATTACCCCTGACACGCACAGGCACACACACACACAAAATCAATCTTGGCTTGAGGCACATTGAAGGCGTATGAAAGTTTACTCTTCACTGTTATGATATCATCTCCTTTTTTCTGATTTCCTTTAGGAGAATAAGTTTAACCCTGAGGTAGTGGAGCATATCTATCAGCACAACCCCATCCTGAAGTACACCCAGGGCCCCCTGTACGCTCCTCTGCTGCCCTTCCCCTACGGCAGCGTGGAGCACACATGTGAGTACTTTTGGTGCACATGTTATAGATTATGCAGATGATGCCAATGCCATATCAACTATGCGTGAAGGTACAGGTAGAAATGATAATAGTACTAAACTCTCATTTGTATAACATTTTAAACCTTTGAAATGGAGATCGCAAAGTGCTTACACAATACAATAAACATCATATTCCTCTCTAATTATATCATAAAATAATAGTGCTTATAGCTCAGTACTGCTTGTCTGTTGTGAAATACTTTACAGATTCACATCTTTGACTACATTAACATTTAGTTCAAATGTAAATGTGCTCACCATCTATTTTCTGTAACTGCTGCTGAAGAAATGCATTTCTAAGTGTAAAAAAGCTCCATGATACTGTGATCACAGTGCTGGTGGAACTGCCAAGAGGCATGATTAGGCATAATACAGGTCAGTTTTAACAGCTGGTTAAAACTGAGAAGTGAGAACACATGGCAGAATAAGAATGGAGTATAAGAACATAATCACAGTAAAAATAACATGATTTAAAAAAAAATGTCTCTATAAAATGCATTCAGGGTGCTGTGACAGATTTTATGGTTCTGCTTTTCAGTAAGACAGCAAATAATGCAGGGATCACTCTTATAGTTCCATTCTGTGACTTAAATGTACTGCGATGAAGCTGAAAGCACTTGTGATCAGCAAACAACATCAACATGCACTGCAGCTCAATAACGATGACATGCCTAAATACTACATTATCATAAATAGATTTTATCTATGCATTTTCTGTGAGGTGACAAAAAAAAATCCCATTCATAAGAATGCAACTTTTATTTCAAATATGAGTAAGTATGTTATGCTAAGGTTACACTCCTCTTCTTCCTCCTCTAATCAGACCACAGTGGGAAAGGCTATGGCTCAGTGCGTGAGGAGGCTGTGAAGCTCTTCAACTGCCTGCAACAGCTGGAGTCAGCGAGGGAGCCGGTTCCCATCATCCAGGGCATTCTGCAGACCTGCCTAGACCTGCGGCCCCTCCGCGACGAGGTCTACTGTCAACTGGTGAAGCAGACCAGCCACACGCCTGCCCCTCACACTGCTGCACACCTCCGCTACTGGCAGCTTCTCACCTGCATGAGCTGCACCTTCTTGCCTGGCCCCACCGTGCTGAAGTACCTGCGATTCCACCTCAAAAGGTGAGATATACTGTAAGGATGCTACAACGAAACAGGTATTAGGAGTGCCTGTGGATTTGGTGAGTGTAACCATGCATGCAAATTACCGGGGGTCTCTGATTATGTATTCAAATCATATGAGAATGTCTGGTGGAACAGTTGATGGGTAAAAGCAATAACTTGCAGGGTCCAATATGTTAAAACACATTAAGGAGAATGACGGAATGTTTCTGTAGGCTTTGGCTAATTATGATTTAAACCCTTAACACACAGGAGGCAGTCGATGTGTTTACATGCACATTAAAACTTTGATTCTAACGTGATAAAGGCAAGGAGTCCATTTTGTAACCATTCTGCACATGCATTTCCTCACCTGACACACCTCCTCTCGTAATCCGATTAAGCAACGAGGGATCTATTCAGCGTCAGTGTGCATGTATAATGTGCACGTAAACACACTAAATGAGAGCAGGTGTTTTCTTGTTACTGATGTTAAAATTCATGTTCATGTTGAATTTATATGACCATTTGCTGGTGTGACCCCTTACTGGTAATTACAACTAAAATACAGGCGATTGTTTTGTTTTTGCTGGCTCTGATTTGTTCCAGTTGGAGACACGACTTGCGGAGCAGGTGGAAAACTTTACCGCTTTGGCACGTTAAACATAACAGAAACTGCATTTGTTAATTATGTTAACAGTAATACAATCAACTTGCATATGGGCGTTCTGAGTCAAATAAAAACACAAAAGATGCCATACATACCACTGATTTGCTCCTTCTGACATGAATATGACAGCAGACTGGGCATGATGTGTTGGTATTAGGTGCTTCAGAGGGAGAGAAGGAGGAGGATGAAACTTGGAGGGGGCAGTAATCTGTAGTGGCAGGGAAACAGGGTGCAGACAACAGACAAAAAGCAGGCGCCAGCACTGCTAACCACCAGTTCAGATCTAGTAGCGTGATATGCCTTTATATTGTTACCGTGTTCCATCAGACTGATCCAGTGTTTCAGGCTGGATTGTCAGGTCTGAATTAGCCCTTCTGTCAGCCATGCTAATCTAAGATATATTCGCAGTGCTAATCTCCTGCTCCAGATTTTCTCTCTAACACCATGCCATCAAACGTCCGTTTTCTATCTATATGTCTGTACTCGGTNCCCCCCCCCCCCCCCCAAGCTAGTGGCACAGTTGCATGCACAAGCGATATAACTCTGTGGAACCTGCTGCATGTGTGGTTTGATACGTCTTGCCGTCGCTCTCACGCACTCTCTCACTGTGTGGATCAGCGTTGAGGCTGCAGCTGGGGCTTGAGCTGGGCAGTGGGCCCAGAAACCCTCCTCCACTCCCCTAGTGCCCTGAGAAACCCCCAGGGAATGTCTGCTGTCAGAGAGAATAGGCCAGAAGAAAGAAGGGAGAGGAGGAGGAGGAGGAAAGAAAGGAGGAAAGAGCAGAGAGAGGTAAAGAGAGTATAGGAGGGAATCACACAAACTCAATGGAACATTCTTAATTATGTTTCTGCAGGATAAAACCCACCCTGTGGCCAAGTAGTCACGAGAGAGACATTGGAGGGAAGAAGAGGGCCTCTGTCTGGCAGACTGTTTGAGGCCTCTCTTTCACTTTTCTCCGTTTTGTGTATTTTGGGATGAATATCATAGTATAATTGTTTCCTTCCTATTTTCCCCTTTGTGTTTACACAAGGCTGAGCTCGTAACTCCATCAGGTTGTATTTCACACCTTCCACACTCTGGAGCATGTCAGAGATTTCAGGCTTCAGATGGAGTGTGTCATCCACCTCATTTTGCATGCCCTCTTTCAAAACGATGACACACACAAGACACTCCACTGGGAGGAAGTGGTAGGTCACTCTGGTTCACATGAGCGGAAACACCTTTTCCTGTTCGGTGCAGTGCCCAAAGCCAAACATGTTTTCTTTGCCTTTTTTCCTTTTCTTTAAGGATTAAGGGATGTTGAGACTTTTAAGTTCCTAAGACCTAAAGTGCGAACATTTGTCATTCCTTGCCTCACTGACTTTCTAGCATTGCCTGCCCAAAGAAAATAAACAACTCAGTTGAATCAAAAGGATGACGCAAAGTCCGCGATTGTAGCACGTCACTATTAACATCACCCACATAAACAAAATTTCATTTTGCTGACAGATATGTCAGTTACATGTGCATGCAAAAGCAAGCACACACATGCACTCACGTGTCCACGCCCAACTTTCTCTCTTATTTTCTTTGCAGGATCCAGAGTCAGAGTCCTGAGTCTGAGATGGATAACTATGCATCATTCATCAGTGAAGCCCTGGAAAAGACCAAGTGCCGGGAGTGTGTGCCATCCTGGGAGGAGATCCAGATGCTGATGAACAGACAGGAGATGTTGTGCACTGTGCACTACCCTGGACCTGGTTCCTGCCAGCTCTACATCAGCTCACACACTACTGCCAATGAGGTTTGGGTGCATTTCTTTGTACTGTACCTTACAGCAAAAAAAAAAAAAAAAAAANAAAAAAAAAAAAAAAAAAAAATCTGTTGGTTTGGTGTTTTCACAGTAGGAGTTCAGAGATGCTGCTAAGCTATGACAGTCTCAGAAAATGACTGTCTTTTTCACGCTCCCCCCTCCCCCTGCACCCCTACCAGGTGGTACGAAGGATACAGGAGAAGCTCGGCCTGCAAGACAGCAAAAACACTTTTGCACTGTATGAGCAGAATGCACTGTGGGAGCAGCCTGTGATGGGCAGCGCTCTCATCGCAGACATCCTGACCAGGTTTGAAAAGTAAATGTACTCTACACTGTAAAATAGACGGACATCGCAAGGAAGTCAGACACAATAAAGCCGAGCAGACATGCTATAAAAACATCTCATCTGCCAGGAATCCGAGCTATTTGTCACTAGTTAGAAGAATGCGAACAGTGGGAGATTGTGTATTTATCTTCGCTGCTTCTAACTCCCTTACTGAACATTATCCAGTATCCTTGATAGCGTTTGGCCTTGTTTGGTCTTGTTGGTCAAACATGACATCCTGCTGGGAAACTGGACTTGTGTCACCATGTCTGTCAGCAGCCAACGAAGCTGCTGGATAGCCAAGGTGAAGCTGATGTCATTTGCTTACTCAAGGCAAAGTCTGAAACTAAACGATAAGACATGAAGCAGGAATGAAAGGGATCTGTGTTATGTTTTCTTAAGAGGTGTGGGCGTCTGTTTCCTCATGGTGTTGAGTGACAGGGTAAACACTAAACTTAGCAAACTACAAAGTTACTAAACAACGCTATAGCACATACTGATGCAATACCTTAGAACATATTAACATCTGGCCTTAAGATTGCTAGTATAATGGAGCTCAGTGTACTTTATTCAGTATTCCACACTTCAAGAGCCCAAATGATAATGGATTTTCAAGCCCAATTTTGATATTTTTCCATTATAATATATGGGCCGATATTCCTTTTTTTTTTTTTTTTTTTTTTTTTTTTAAATAAACATACCAGAAATTAATAGTTTTGGCAAGTATCCCTCAAATTTTGTTATTAAAAATGGACACAAACATGTAAAGGCAGGCTATTTCCCATTTTATTATCAAAGCTTAAAGGACTATACCAGCAAAAGTGAATGTTTGAGCCCAGTATATATGACCCATTTACATCTTATGTTACTGATAACCATTTCCCAAAATATGCTACTGGAGTGGTAAATTTTTGAATTTTTTTCCTACCTTCCAGACTTCCATTGGTTGTAGTTCATTCTGGTACGCTATGAACATCAACTTGTTGATACTTTAACTGTTCTTGGGATAGCTAATCCATCATCACGAACAAGACGTGTAATCAGGTTTTTTTCAAAGTTACATAATTTTAGTGTTTAAGCTCAATAAAAAGCAAAGTGAATGTATGTCTCCACTGGGGAATATAATCCCAAAAGAAGACCTGAGTTTATTGAAAAATTTAAATGACCGTGACTTAATAAGGCTGCGTAACTATTAGCAGGCGAAACATCAATTTTTAAGGTTTTATGGGTATATTGCTTGAATATTTGATTTTGAAAGATTAAGAGATTTTGCAAAACATCAGGAAAACTGAAATACGGTTTTATCCTTTGGGAAATGGTTGTCAGTAACGTAACATGTATGAAAATTGAATATATTAGGCTCAAACATGCAGAATGGCCAGTATGGTTCTATAAAGTAAATTATTATAAATAGTAGCTATAAACAGAAAAAAATGAAACATAAGGAAAAAATAATTAAGTACACATAAAATTGCATCCTGTTAAACTTTTACATAATTTCTGTCAACTCACACTGATTAAGGCTGATTAATATTGACCTGTCAACTTCTTTCTAAACATTTCTGTCCTTCCACTTTGCAGCTTCTCTAGCAAAGAGTCAGACTCAGACTCCAAGTGGAAGCTGTGTTTCAAGCTCTACTGCCTTTTGGATGCTGACAGCATATCGGTGGACAGCATTGAGTATTACTTCCTCTTTGAGCAGGTATGAAAGCCGAATACAGCTCCTCAAAGTCCAAAGGCCAGACTTCTCTTTTGAGAGTATGTTTGGATTATGAATGGCCACCCCCAGTCTGGAGGATGAGCTTTAATTTAATGTCCTGCAGTGACTCATTCTCATGTTTCATTGTATTATTTTGTTTTCTTCCTTAACAATCGTTAATGTCTTACAGGTTGTAAGTGTAATAAAACACGGTATTAAAAGTATGACTAAGAGCACTGGCTGCAGTGCAGTGGGGGCAAAAGGCAGCCTTGATTCATTAGAGCATTTTTCCTGAGTAAGCCCATAAAAGACTTATGGGACAAAATTAAACAGGGTGGGGTAGAATGAATTGGTGGTAGGAGGGGGGCTATTATTGACAGACCGTACCTTCTTTTTAACCCCGATCTGTCTCTCTTTCGCTGTTCATTTGCTCTTTCTGTCATTGTGCTGCAGTGCCATGAGATGGTGGTGCGTGGCCAGCTGCCAGCCTGTGAAGAGGACCTCCAGGCATTGGCTGCTCTGAGGCTTCAGTGTCTGACGGGAGACTTCAGCACGCACGCCCCCTGTCCGCCTCTGGACGAACTTTTCCCAAGTCACATGGTAGAAGCTCGAGTCCTCATGTCCCTCTCTGTGCCTCAAACTGTACCTCCTTGCCAGCTGGCGGCTCAGGGATGTCCTCCGACACAGCGCTTCCCCACAGGCCTTCTGGCGGGGACGCTGTGGAGTCACACAGCTACAGCAGCGCACAAGCTAAAGGTGGAAAATGACATGCGTCTGCGTAGTCGGCTGAAGGAGGAGGCAGCAGTAGTCATGAGCTCCATCTTGGAGCGCTGGAAAGGCTTGGCTGGCTATAGCCGCAGAGACAGTATGGCTGCCTACCTCACGATTGCACGCCAGTGGTCAGGCTTTGGATGCACTCTCTACGAAGTTGACTTCTACATTGTGAGTAGTGTGAGATAACGATGCTTAGCAAATCTCTGGTTAAAGGGAAAACAGCAGATAAGTTTTGACCCTCTTCCTCTCTCCAGAGTTCGTCGGGGAGTTTTTCCCAGAAGCTGTGGCTGGGTGTAGCTGCTACATCAGTGTCTCTGTATCGGCAGGGACAAGCTGAGGCCCTGGAGTCTTTTCCTTATGGCCAGATCTGTTCCTATGGTGTGTCTGACAGCAACACCTTCAAGATCACAGCAGGGAATCGGGATCTGCTGTTTGAAACCACCAAGGTATTGCATCTTATGTCCCGGGTGAGAACATACAGGCTGAAGGAGGAACAAAAAGTCAAAGCTAATTGGAGCTATTTCTTCAGTTTAGTTTAATACAAACTATCACCACCAGAGTCAGGATTCAGTTTGTGAGCAGCGCAGGGCCAACCGGTCTTATCACTGTGTTGTGTTCTGCACAGTCAGTGAAAGAAACATGCTGTCTGCTTACGATACACTCCTCCACCCCCACTCTCTGACCCACTTTAAAAACACTCATTAATTTGGTCTAAAAAGAAAGCACACAACCTGCTTCTGCAGTCCAACTGATGCTAACCACCAAAAGTCTAACTTCCTGGCATTAAATGTCATGGGGGTGAGTTTTATTGCAGTGGTCAGATTAAAATATTAGGCAAAACATTTCTCAGAAACCTGGATGTTCTTCCAAACAGACATGTTTCTCAGCAGAGAACAAATCTCGCCTTTCATTGAGTAGATATGCTTGCATCTTCCCACTCGGAACAAAATAATCCCTCTGTGATCTCTCATGGGGCACAAAAGTGGCTTTTATTTTTTTATTGGTGCAGGCGAACAGGCCAATTGCAGGACAACCCAAGAAGACCCCTACTTTTATGAAATTAAAGCCTCACATCGCTCTGCCATGAATGTGCAAGGTTTTGAGAAAATTAGGCAGGGGGTCAGAGAGAGTGGATTTGCAGGGGGTGATTATGGTTAGGGGTGAGGCATGATTAGCTGCTGATTCAAGGGTTACAAGTTGGAGAGTAGGTGAGGGTTGAAACTTGGAAAATGTTTTAGTCGGTGCTCACTCATCATGTTTAGGCAAGGATTAGCCGGACTAGAGTAAGCGTAATGGTTCGGGTGGTGTATTGGTGGTCATGTCCACCAAGGTCAGGGTAAGAAAGAGACAGATAAACAATGAAGTACTCAGCAATGCCCCCGTTTTTTTGCAACAGCTGCACAAGAAGACATGACAAAGTGATGAAATGTCTGCGTTTGCTGTTTTATCAAGGGGTGTGTGTGTGTGTGTGTGTGTGTGTGTGTGTGTCTGTCTGTCTGTCTGTCCTCCAGAATGTGCCAAAGAACATCATCCTTGGCTACTGGATGAACGAGTTTGTTCTGGATGACATCATCCCTCTCCACCCTGCTGTGACAGTGCCAGACAGACACTGTGACTGCCACCAATCTGACCTCTCTCTCTCTCTCTCTCTCTCTCTCTCTCTCTCTCACAGCTGACTGAGATCATGCAGCTGATGAATGCCTATTTTAGTGCCATCCATCGTCAGCGAGGGAAAGGGGAGGATGCAGACATCACAGTCGCAGAAAGCACAGAGGTAAGCTTCCATCACCTGGCCTCAATGCCAACCCCCACCCTCTTGGAACTGCCCTCACACCCTGTGTGACAGTAACCCGTACCCAGACACCTCTACCCCCCACCATCCTCCTTCACATAGCCCCTAAGAGGCCAGTCTTCAGCCCTCGGGACCCCTCGCCTCCTCCGCTGGGAACGACACAGCAGCCAAAACAAAGACAGGGCTGTTTTCGCTCCCCATCCATGAAAATAAGCCCTCGCTGAGCTTTCCAGCTGAAGGAGCTGGGTGAAAGAGCAGGAGGGGTTGGTGCGGGGACGGGAAGGGGGTTCTGTTTTGCAAGAGAGGCCAGAAACCCACAGAAACCAATGCGGTTGCTGATGAGGTGTCACACACCCCCCACCCCATCCTGTCACGCAACCACCTCTGTTACCCTACATGGCAACACCCTCTCTTCCCCCTTACTTCATCCCCACCTCCGCAACAACGTTGGAACATTGGTGGGAGCCTTGTTACATCAGGAAGATATATCATCACGGGAGTTAGGACTTCTGGTAACAATAAGCTGTTGTACTCCCTTCATGAAGGCACGGCTCCGTCGAAGTGTGCCGTATTTGCATTGCCTTTGCTAGAAGGCAACCGTCCCTCATGCACTACTGGAATAGCGGTGAGAACATTCAGAAACGGATCTCCGTCTCACACATACATGCACATTCAATCATTCATTCACTCACACACCCTTATGCTGACACGTTCATCAGAAACAGTCAGTTTTCATAAGGTCCCGGCCAGGCTTGCGTTACCTG
This sequence comes from Lucifuga dentata, assembly GCA_014773175.1. Taxonomy (NCBI): domain Eukaryota; kingdom Metazoa; phylum Chordata; class Actinopteri; order Ophidiiformes; family Bythitidae; genus Lucifuga; species Lucifuga dentata. The sequence goes on along the minus strand of VXCM01001172.1, from coordinate 280,305 downwards.
GAACTGTTGATGCAGGGAGCCATGTGAACTTGGAACTGAAAACAGATGTTTGAACTCTGTAGCTAAGTCACTTTGGCTGCCACGGCCATATAGACTTTTACTTATGGAATTACCAGTTGTGTTGGCTGCAAGTGTGTGAGAGCGTGTGCCTGTCCGTATGTGTATTTGATAAAGAATGAGTAACCATTCTTGGACAATTGCATTTCGCAGAAACCGAAGTATTTGGGGGCTGTTTCTCTATAATTTCCACCTCTGATTTGTCCTTTATTGTGCTGCTTGTCTTGTTTTAATCCTCAACATGAAACTTCTTACATCTATATCTAACATTGATTGATTGGGCAATTCAAATTCCTATATGCACCCGTGAGTTATTCAAACAACTCCTTTACTAAAACTATCAAGTGCTTCTTTTTGGACAAAACAGAACTTTGCAGTAATTACAGTACACATGAAATTTGCAGTCATGATGTAGATTATATAAAACCTTCCCTGCTATTTAAATGGAAATTTTCTAATCAACCCACGGTGCTCTTGTATTATTTATGCAGAATTTGCCTTTTTTTTTTTTTTTTTTTNTTTTTTTTTTTTTTTTTTTACTTTAATGCATTTTGATATTAGGTTTTGCTTTAATAGATCAGAGTATAAATGTTTTTTTTTTTTATGTTCCTTCAAGGAGTTGAGATATGTACATCCTGTGTAGCTCCCCTGTGTGCCAGGAAATGGCAGAATGCCTCTGTGTTCACTATTTGGACATTTGAGTTTTCTTGTGAAGCCAAAGTTTTACCAAGTCATAGGTTTCAGCATGGACCAAAGATGTTTTTTTTTTTAATAAGCTTTTATGACAAGAAGATATCCCAAAGCAGACAGATTCCCCAATTTGTATTTGATAGTTTAATTTTTAATGTTTAATAATAATTTCTGACAAATATGAAGACATCCTCTGTAGTGTACATTGTTTTATGTTACTGCAGATGATCATTTAGGAATTTGACACCAGAGGTAGGCTTTGTAAAGTTAAATTTACAGTAGCATCCGCTCCATAACCCTATGTGAGTTGGGCGTTTTCTCTGTGGAAGGCCTTGATGAGTCGTTGCGCAGTTAGCCTTGTCTCCTGCCCAAACTCAGGCCCTTGCTTTTTCAGCTGCAGGCAGCTCCGAGCTTCATGTATGAAACATAAAATCAGACTGCGGATGTTGTTGCTTTGTATTAAGCTTGTTTTTATGCTGCATGGTACCTTTTTATGTAATGTGTGTGTATAGTTAATTGCACTATTGTTTGTTTTTAACTCACTTGGAAGTGCAATAAAAACTATAAATACTGTATGTAATTAATAAAAAAAACAGCACCATTTTACCATGTATTTAGTGTTTGGTACTATTAGTCAGGCTCCATCCTCATTTCATTTTCAGAAAATGTGTTTTCTTCTGCCCCGACTACTGAAGCCATATAAGACTATTTGTTTTCAGCTAGGGACACTTTATAAAAGACTCAAGCTTGGCGCCAGCCAAAGCTTCCTCCCCCGTAGTTTTTCTAGATCAAAACAATACTTGGTTGAGCAATGGTTGGTAAGTGCCTCTATGTTCCCCTGCGGTAATGAGCCTTAACTGAGTTAGATGAACGACCATAGGCCACCAAAACACAACAGTCAGGTGAGGTGGAAAATGGTGTTTCATGTCCAACTTAAGCTCAAATTTAGCACTTCTCCTAGAGATGACAATACCTAGAACACCAAAAAAAAAAGTTAAATAACAGAAAATGTGTTTAATTTTCATTTTGAAGCGGTCCAACAAGCAAAGCAACATGAAACATTATATACATTCAGATGATATAAATACCATCAGACAGCTGTTCTTAAGAAGGAATACATGCAGGAATCAAGTTTAAAACTTGTTCTTGTTGGTAACACAAATGCTGTCGTTATTTGAATGTCAACAGTTTGTCTGACAATTATTTTAACACCACCTGTTTTTGGCTCAAGTCCAGCCTCACTGAGACATTCCCCTAAGGCATGTTCACAAGTTATAATTGAGCAATATGTATTATTTAGGGCGATTATTATTTTACAAGGGTTTTTACAGATTGTGTGGATATTCATGCCAAAAATGTACAGGAAGGAATGTCACATCCTCCATTCTGTTAATCTTAATTATATTATTCAAGTCAAACATTTCCTAGACTCTGAACATTTGCCACTAAGTCAACTATATGCACAAAATAAAGTACTGTACTCAATATAAAAATAGACCAAAACAAGGCAACGGGTTGTCTTACATTGCTAAACATGCACAATGGGAAAAACTTGTAGTGAGAGAGGAAATAATAATTTAGGAAAAAGGAATAACATTACCTATTAGGAGCCTTTTATAAATGCTTGTGTACTAGAACAGAAATTCAAATTTTGACGTTTCTGCACATATTTGCAGGGAGCAGAGAATGTGACTGGACTTCACTTGACTATTTGGGACTGGATTGATTTAGTTAAAATGGATTTAGGAATATTTAGGACTTAATGTGGCCTAAAAATTACTTTCAGTTCTCCATTTTATTTTCTGGTTAACACTATGACAGTGTTAAATTGATCTGATTCTTGCTTCTTACTCACAAACAGGCTACACCTGTCCATGCTACAACAAGTCAATAAATACGTTTTCCAAGTAAGCATGATACTTGTGTATTATGGTACACTTACATGTGGGGAAAATTGTAATTTTAGAGCATGAGGGGAAAGTGAGTTGAGTAAGAATAAACTAGCTAAGCACGTACGTTAACTGTTCACTGTTCCTGTGTGCCCCACGAAATATAGTCTGGTCGCGTGGCTGCACTGTACTCATCTACCAGCTGCTGCACCACTTCGCGGGAGTTGTCCAGCTCATCAAAGTTGTCCTTGAATATGTCCTCTTTGCGGAACTGCTCCAGGAAGGCCTCGCGCTTACGCAGTTTGTCGTACTGCCGGCATGTCCGCTCAAACAGCTGTGGGACAACAAAAGAAAGGAAACTAAAACTCTGAAAGGGGATGACTTTCAAATTCCACTTTTGTGTTTTAAATCCTAAATTATGAGTTATACTGACAAAATAAAATGCAATCCTTTGACCAAATTGAGACTTTTTTTTTGGAATGACATCATGATAGAAAATTTTTGAAGGTCTAGAATTATGAAAAACCTCATAATCAGCTCAGAGATTTAGCTTAATGACATCACAGGACCGCATTTCTTTCAACTTGACAGCAGAGGAAAATTCTTCTTTTGCAACTTAACAACCCGAAAGGTAATTTCTGCATAACTCTCTTAAAACTGATACTAAGACAGCTAAGCTTCACTTTTACAGCAACACGTCTTCAAGTATTTGCTCAAAACAAACACTGACACAGGTCTGGCCTGTTCATATACCTGCTGCATAAATATTAACTGAACAGGCTGAGGTGAGATAATTCGAAGATGAGTACTTACAGAGGAGATGCTGGTGTGGTTGGCCATCATCAGACCGCTGACTCGGTGAGCAGAGGGCAGGTAAGGGGACTTCCTGGACAAGGCCACCTGGATGCTGGCGGGACCCCAGGGAATGAAACTGGCAAGTTTACGTTCCCGGATTCTTTGGAGGCTTTTGTGCACCTGGACGCAGCAGAAACAGGGTTTGCATACTATCCAAACACCACACTGTAAAACGCTGCTGTTTGGCATATAATCAGGAAATTTAAATTCTGCAGATTATAGATGTACACCACACACACCCCTCCCACCCCCACATACACATGCGCGTGTACCTGTGTGGGGTCGACCTCCCCCTGGATGATGTTGAGGATGGCGATGTAGCAGTGGTTTGTCTGTCTGTCTCTTCCTGTGGACACCATTACATTCTTGGGCTGCAGAAGCCTCCTCATCACATCTAACACTGTGGTTTTTCTCACACTAGCAACCTAAGACACAGTATGTAAGTGATTACATAAAACTATTATTTTATATTTTATCTTTTATTAGACGCTGATCTCAATCTCAACAATACTTTCCGTCACAACTGACTGAACTGCCATGTATTGAATTGTACACGACATTTAATCTTTTCTCCGTTGGAGTAATTTTCTTTTTATTTTCTTCTTCTCCTTTCACATCATGCCAGTAGAAATATACCTTTTGCCATAAAGTAACTTCACATATGTAGAAAGGCCAGCCAAACTAATATATCTAGAAAGAGATGACTACTGTGGACCAGATTAAGGTTGCAAAGTTTGAGTTGGCCTTGAGGATTTAAAAAAACATTAATGCAACAGCACAGACAATTCTGGAAGAAAAAAAAACTCTCCATTGTAAATGCTCCAAAAACATAATTTTCTCAGAGACGCTGAAAGAGATACTTGTTACAACTTTTGACAAATTTGCTGGCTGCCTGTTGTCTTTCCAAAAGGGAGGACAGAAACAAAGCTGTTGAATCACTGCAGAATTAACATTCAAGTCTGCCTGCTGGCTTGCTGCTTGTAGAAAGTTACATTCCAACAGAAGATTTCAACGCTTTGCTGCCTGGATTGGTCCAGAGTTGAAAATACTAACAAATCAAAAATGTAACTCCGTGGTCAGACACTGAACACAACTCACCGACTGGTCAGTTGTGAGTGGCGTGTACCCAGTCATAAGAAAGTGGAGGCGGGGTGTGGGGATCAGAGACGCAATCAAGCCGATAAGATCATTGTTCATATAGCCCGGGTAGCGCAGGGTGGTTGTGCTGGCAGACATGATGGTGGAAACCTGTGTATTTTAAAAGGTTCAGTTAGACATAAAGCTTTATATTGGAAGTTTAGGAAGAGTACAAGCAACTGTGGGGCTCTGCAAGCATGGTGACATACCATTATGAAAGAGGGTGCCACTTATCTCTGAGGAGGCTGAAATCCAGTCTGACGTGCAACTGACTTGCCAAACTAGTTTGAAAATCTCGTAATTTTGCTGCGAGCGACACGTCTGTGGTGTCTGTCACATACATTTGTCTTTGTTCAAATACAGGTAGACATTAATCTAGAACCATCTGAAAAACCTGCTGACTGACAAGCAGGGAAAACATGGAGGAGGTAAGCGTGCGAGTGAGTGACATCTCGCTCACCAGCTGGTTGATCTGGGAGAAGGACGGGTTCTGGATGTGCAGCCGGTCTGTGGCGATGCGATTCAGAGCCGTGTTGTCCAACACCACCTAACACACAAAGACAAAGGGCAATCAGCAGGCTAATGAAGAGAAAATGGGGGGGGGGGGGGNGGGGGGGGAGATTTCTTCTAGCACTGCAGCATGGCGTGCCCAATCAGTAATCATTTTGTTTTCCTATACCACATAAATCACTTTCCTATAAGCAAGTTTAACTAATCAGCTCATCATAACTGAAAGTGTGACATTGCTTTCTTCCTGTATTTAAAACCATTGCTAATGTAAACAAAACTTTTAGAGCATTACACTACAGATTTATTTGTTATCGAGTGTTGGCCCATTTACTTAAAAAAAAAAACAAAACAAAAAAAAAAAANAAAAAAAAAAAAAACACTCTTTCCTGTGTTTTCAATTTTGGAGGTGGGGAAACTTTCATTTACATTTGGATCATGGATTGTACCTTTAAAGAAAAGCGAGTGCATAACAGTGTAATGAAGCAGTCAAGGAACCTCTTAAGAAGCGGCACAGCGTGCTGTTGTTAGGAGGGCCGAACATAAAAGACGCACTGTACAGTCGCAACAGGGGCACCGATTCTTGAGTAGATTCTATTATCTCTCTCTGGCTAATTTAATCAACATGAGGGCCTTATGCAAGACTCTGGAGGAAGTAGGTATTAGACAGGAAACACCATTACACTGTCAGATCATCTCAGACTAATACAATCACCAATTTAAGACTGAGATTTAATAAGTTACATTTGTCAGGCCTCTGCTGGTGCTGCAGTTCACTCCCTAACAGACTTGCTACACGAGCAGAGCAGCCACCTACAAAGAAGTTGTCCAACAAGGGAACTGTTGGATGTTAAAAAAAATAAATAAATAAATCTAAGAAAATAAGTCACATTATGTCACAAACTCAATCAGTACACTTTCACATGAACGTTTTCTATTAAAAGGGAAGGTGTTAAAGGACAAAAGTGAATTTCAGACATTGGTGAATCAAAGTCACTGAATTGTGGAGCTGAAAGAGCATTATGATAGCTTACAAAATTAAAAATGATGAGCAAAAGAGTAGCCAAATTAAACAAAAATGCAGAATTTCACACTAAAGTTAAAAAAATCATAATTCTCATATCAGGTTTATCCCTGTTATTAAAAATTAAAAACAAGCCCAGTCTAAACATTTACAATATCAGTTTCTTTTATGGCAATGTGACAATAGTGTGTAACAAATCTGTGAGACTTCTTAAATTCTGTTACTGTTACCATGTAATATGTATTAATACACTTGGCATGAGTACTACTTGCCCCCTATTGAGCTCTTGCTATTTACGTCAGAACATTTGAAGCCAAATTCATTTAAGAGTCTGACATCACAGCATAATGTTATTGGAAATTTGACTCTTTTTCCAGTAAAATAATTTCTGTTTCCTGTTTGAAAGAAGGGGGTACGTTGGTTTTCTTTGGTCCAAACCATAGCTTAACAGTTTTCTGTCTTGATTTGTTTTGCTTTACAATTAGAAGTGAACCAGGGCCTTAAAAAAAAAAAAAAAAAAAAAAAAAAAAAAAAAAAAAAAAAAAAAA
>VXCM01001172.1:239492-273554 GCA_014773175.1 Lucifuga dentata | reverse complement strand
ATATATATATATATATATATATATAAATCACAAGTGTAGTCCGTGATCAAATGGCAAAGAAACCAACCTAAAGAAGCAAAGACAGCATTAAGATTAATCAACACCTGTTCATGATCATCTTATCATCATGCTCACCACACAGTCTGCATTCTGGGTGAGCCTTTTCAGTGTGAGGAGAGAGTTGTATGGCTGCACGACCACATCGCTCATCTCATCTTGGTTTGGAAAAACAGAATAAGTCTGCACCAGCTTCTTTGGGTACCTATAGTTCAGAAAAATTACAAATATAATTAAGGTTTTGATTCTTGACTGCTTTCAATTTTACTTCAAACAATCTATAATAAATTAATTTTCAGAAAGCTGCCTTTGCGTGTGTGCGCATGTGCACATCTAACCTGTCATTGAGTTTCTCCAGCAGATAGGATCCCAACCCAGAACCCGTCCCCCCAGCAATGGAATGACACAAGACAAACCCCTACAATGACAAAGAGTTACTCATTACTTGCAGCTCAACTTTACAGCTTCAGCGTGTGCCACGTGTGTTAAGCTTTCTGTATATACACTCTACTGATGCAGAAAGCTAAACGTGCGGGGGTGGAGAAAAAAAACAAAACAAAAAAAACTGCCTCTCTTCCTGGGCAGTTATATAAATGGTAGTGCAGCCCCACCTCTCAAATAGGCTCCCTCTCCCCCAACACAGCCCTGTAATACCTGCCTTCTACACTTGCCCAGCTATTATCGCCAGACATTCTCCACACCACACCCTGCCAACACACACATGCATACGGCAGCTCTGCCCACCTTCCTATCCAATGCACACGAGTGTGCACACTAAATAATAATGTGGGGTCATAATGTGAATGAGTTACAGAAATTGCAGACCTCCAAGGGGAAATGCGAGTGTTATTTTATGGGCGGCTGGCAGTTGAAGAAAGTTTACAAAAAAAGAGTCTAGGAATAATACTGGGGCTTTGCTGGCTTTATGATGACAAGCACTAACACCCATTTAATGTGTCGTTTCTATCAAGTCACTCATTTTTTATGCTCAAAGGAGGCCTGTTTCCTGCCACAACAAAGATACCAAAGTGTAAAACTGGGAGAAGTCATGTTTGAGTACCATCAAGAAGTGCCTAATAAAACAAACAGAAGATTTGACTCCCTTTCTCATTTACCATCATAAGCAGTGGTGGTTGCTGTGTGAGGAAGAAGAAGGGCTGGGAGCCGATTCAAAGTCCAGCCGATATACTTTTACTAAAAGAATATCTTTTATTTAATAGAAGAATAAATCAATTCTAAACTGAGGGTGAGAGAGTCGTTTAACTATATTCAGTTTGTATATTCATTATTACACAGCAACACTATATTTCTTTTTCAGTTTTGGAAACTGCATACTGTCATAGCATAGATTCAACATGAGGGACAGTCAGCACAAAAAGGTACGCCAAGAGCTCACACCTACACCAAGGCCAACAAAATCCCCAATTTTTAAAACAGAAAAGTCTGTTAAAAAATGAACTACCATGCTAAATTTAATTGAAATTGTACCATTAGCATTGATTTTATAGGTTAATACATATTTTAATGAAGATTCTCAGTCATCCAGGCAGTAGATAAGTTGGAGAAAACTCAGTCAGGTCAACTGGATTCAAGTTTTTTTAATTCTGAAATGTTTCACTATCCATCCAAATGGCTTTGTCAATCAGAAATGAATGCAAAGAAGGAGGTTAAACCTGGAGGTTTAACCTCCTTCAGAATTAAAAAACTTGAATCCAGTTGACCAGGTTAATACATACTTCTTCTGGATCCAAAATATGATCGGGATCACCTCTGGATCACTTCTTCCCCCCCCTGACATTATCTGTCTGTCTCCAAAATGTCATCCAAATCCACCCATAATTTTGAGATATTGCACTTGCAAACAGACAAACATCACATAACCTCCTTGCCGATGGTAACAAACACTTGCCTCCAAACTGTCGCTGCCATCTGCTTCACGGTCAATGATGTCAAAGATGTCTTCATGGATTTTTTCACCCTGGGGGAAAATGCCAGACTTTTATTTCTTCAACTGGGATTGACAACATGGGGTTACAGACAGCATCTAACCATTTTTGATGATCACCTGTGAATAGCCACTAGCCCAGTTGTTCCCAGCACCTCCACCGTGCTCTGATAGGTAGATGTTCTCTGGGTTGTACAGGTTGGCGTAGGGGGAATTGAGGATGGAGTGGATCACTCTGGGCTCCAGATCCAGCAAAACTGCGCGGGGGATGTAATGTTCATCGTCAGCCTGCAGGGTTATGTGGACAACTAGGGGTTAATATGTGATACTTCACAAAGTCATCAATAAGCGTAAAAGGGAACTCCAGTGATTTTACAGATCAAATTCTCATTATTGGGATGGGGGCAGTATTTAGCATGTGAAAACTACTGTGAAAAAAGGCTTTTGGGAGAGATTTGCAAAGTCAGGGAAACTGCTTATGTCATCACAGGAGTTACTTTGAGTTGGTACTGAAGACTACAAGCTTGAAATTTAAACTCACAGCAAGTTGGGGGGTTAATTTACTAAAAAAAACCTTTTATCAGTGCTTTAGTTTTGAAACTTGTAGTCTTCAAGTCTTCAGCACCAACAGAAAATAACTACTGTGATGTCAGAAGTTTCGGTTTCCCTTATTTTGCACAGCTCTACCTCTACAGCCTAAAAAAAATAAAAATAAATAAATTTCTGTACTTGAATAGTGCTCCCAATACCTAACAAATTCAATTTGAGATGACAGCTGCAGCCCAGTCATTGATCTACAGTCAGATTTCTACATTCCTGCAAACTGCGCAGCTTCAATTTAAACTACAAGTACTCCATCTAGTGACACATAATGCCGTTGCACTTCAGTTAGGAAAAGGATATGAACATTGAGGAACCTAAGGAGGTTATATCTTAATATCTTATATGGTTTATAAATATATAATCTGATATGTAAATATATTTACGTACACACATCCATACACACGATATTACTAAGGCGTGCCATCTATGAGATTAGAGACAATGGAGTGATGAAATCTGTTTTTGCTCCATTTACCTGATAGAAGAACACATCCTTTCTGTCGGTCCCTTCTGTTGCAAACTCCTCTACAATCCCCTCTGGACTGATTCCATGCTCTGCACACAGCTGCTTCCAAAACTCAAAACCAACTAAAAAACGGAGAGGAAAGCTAGTTAGCGTAAAGTTAAGTTGTCAATGTTATAGCAGACCACCGTCGTTTGTAAGCTTACTAAGTTAGTTACTAGCTAAACAATAAACAATTACCATTCAGTGTGCAACGTTAGTATTACTGGAAACGCATTACAGAGTCACAATTACAAGCAAACTTTGTCACACTTTGTTTTCTATCAAACCAGTAAAGCTAGCTCTAAACCAGCAATACTGATGCTGATAATGTTCGTTTTCCATCTCGAACCTCTGCTGGATACTAACGAGCAGCAAAAAAGCTAATGGATTGCAAGACATATACAACTGAGCTAACCGAAATGGTTAGCCACATTAGCCATCTAGCTAGCTAAAAGCTTGTCTGGGAGCTCAGTTGGTAAACTGAGCATTCGAAAAGCTTTTTACACATACTTTGATTTCCACATTGTCCAAGCTGAAGCGTTATTATTTCTCGCGGCATGTTGCCTCCTCGGTAGCCCCTTGTTTAGCCAGCTGGCTAGCTAAGTAACGAAAACCAACTGCAGTTCACTCCGCTGCACCATCAACCCGCTCCTTCCCGCTTGTAGACAACCATGCAACAAAAACGTCAGTGACTAGTGGGCGCGTTCCAGGATGCGCCCACGTGATTAACTATGCGTCACACTGGCCAAACCCACCAATAACGTATTGAACTGTGGCTGCGGAGATTTCCTGCAACCTGTCCTGGAACTATCCCACTGATAGGGGCGCAGCACTGCTGATGCATTTAATAACCCAGTGGAATTATGATAGATAGCAGTTAATATCGTTTCTGATAACTTGTTTCAGTTACAGTTGTGTCAGTTGCATTGACAGGATACACCTACTTTTTAAAACATAAATCACAACTCGACATAGTTAATGTCGAAATTTTAAAAGAACGTTAATGACCAGGTAGAGGATAAATCCAAGTATATAATTTTGAGTTCAGTCAAACAGCAATCGAAAGAAAGCAAATAAATAATAAACTTGGGTGATAGAGCTTTTGCGGCTCTTGCGGTTTAGAGCTCAAAAGATGCTGTATTTTAAACTTACTTGTAACAAGCGAGTTTTAAAAAATATATTTTTGAGTATAACATTTTGCGATTAGCATACCGAAAATGGCAGTAAAACTGAATTTCCATGCTAGTAATATACAGTTGTTTCATTTTAATTAATTCAGAAAAAAAGAAAAGAAGAAGAAGAAGAAGAAGAAGAAGAAGAAGAAGAAGAAGAAGAAGAAGAAGAAGAAGAAGAAGAAGAAGAAGAAGAAGAAGAAGAAGAAGTTCGTATGGGTTGTCTGCAATGTTATGATGAAAAAAAAACAGGAATTTCGTTTTGTACTTTTAAGTCAGGAGTCCTATCTGACTTGAATGCAGCATGACGGAGCCCACGCGGATTCTGATTGGTCTGCCGATTCTCAGAAAAACAGGTTACGCCATATTGTCAGTATCAGAAGAGAAGATGAGTTTGTGCAAAAATGAGTAAATAGTAAGTGTCAATTTGTTTTACTACATTTTGACAACAGTAACGATAATACCCCTTCCTATGTTATATCCAGATCGCTAGAGTTACATACTCGGACGTTGATTGAGCTAATCACGCTATCTTAGCCGTTAGCATAAGTGATGTAGTCAGATGAGCTGCCCCGTGACGCTGTCGTGCTCTTCATCAACCTATTTATCTGTTTACATTTAAGTTTTTATTTTTTATTTTTGCAGGGTCATTTTGCCCACGGTAGACGCGAAGATGGCGCAAAGCGGGGAAATGGGAGAGGCATCGAAGGGAGATAGTTCTGCTAATCAGGGGTCTAGTGTTTGCTTGCGAAGTCGACCATACTCCAGCGACAGAGACAACGAAGTACGGGCTGTCAAAGTCACTCTTCAGTCCAGGTTAGGTCCATATGAGCCCTTCCTGACCTACCTACAGTCCGTCTTAGTGTGGGAGAGACCCGTTCAGTGTGTGCTGCTCTACACGGTTGTCAACGTGGTGTTCTGGTGAGTTTCAGATAGCTTATATTAGTGTGTTTTCTTTGACTGTCGTGTTATATCAGCCTGAGGCGGTTTGGTCAACGTGACTGTGAGCAGCTGGTGCTTTTACACAATGCAAACTTTTCACCTGTTAATTCAAGACAGGACAGATGGCTCACAAGTGTTACTATTTATAGGCGCACTCTACAAACACTCCTGACCGAACTCTAGTAACTCCAGTACCTTACCTTGAAGTCCTTGATATTGTAAATGAAGAATTTTAAATGAAAATGTGGTATTACTGCGCTGGTACAGATGACCCACTTTCATTGTTGGCGTTTCTGTTTGGGAGGCTTAAATTGATGTGTGAATCTGAAATCAAACTAAATAAGTGCATGTATAACCATAACAGAAGTAAAAGGAAATTGATTGGTGGCATCTCTGTTTGAATACAAGATAGCCTAAGTATTAAGTATCAGCACAGGTCATCAAAACATTCTTTTGATGCCATGTATAACCAGTTTACAACAAGGAAATCCCCTGTTTAACATTAAGAAGGAAGGACAGATAAATATAGAGTGGGTTGGGGTCAGAGTTTTGGCTAAATTAAGCCTTGATATTGCTGTGTGACAAAAATTGCTGACCTGAGATGTGGAGGGAAAGGCTGGCTAATTGGGCTCCAAGTTGAACTCGGGCATTCAGGATTTATGCCATTACTAGGCATCATGCCTTTCATTCTTTCTCCTTTTACTTTTGCTTCAGTACACACACTCAGCAGCACAGCAAAATGCATTTGTAACCCAAACAAATGCATGAAGTGACTAAAAATGGCAAGTCATGTAGAGATGGAGAGGAGATATGGTGAAACCTCCCTGACAGTAGCCTACCAGGGTTTGTGCAAGCCAGACGCCCCACAATGGGAAACCCTTATTTTAATTTTTTTTTTTTTCCACTATGACAACACAGTCCAACAAGCAAACCTTATATAATCCATCCAGCACAATCAATACAATCACACCACAGATTGCACCCTCAACAGTGGCCATAGTGTTAATCAACACCCCACTGACAGTCAAATGATTGAACTTTATAAGCTTCACCAAAAATTGCATTAGGTCTATATTGTGCAGGTGTTCATCTTATTATGTCCATCTGTTGTACATATGGGTTACTTCTACATAGACCTTTGCCTTTGTTTGTTTTAGTTTTCATTTCACTGTAGCGACATTCCAATTCCATACTAACAGGCCTTGTTCTTTTTGAGGTTAATCTCACAAATTCTTTTTGAGGGTAATCTCCTGTAACTGCTGATTGGTTGAATCATGTTACTGTTGTGATCTCCAAATTTTGAAGCCCTTGTGATCTAACAGTGGAACGCCACTTACCGTAGTTGAAGAATTACAATTATTATATCTGAGTCCCAAGGCAAGGTTTCTGCTTTTGCATTACAGTATTCAATGCACTTCATTGCCATTTATTCCTAGAGTAACAGGCACGTTCATATGTTTGCTGTCATTTTTCACTCCAGGTTTTTTGCCCTGAGCTCATTGCGGCTACTGTTCTTGTTGGCATCTGGTCTGGCTGTGTTTGTCTGCGTTGATACCTGGAGGAATAAGATCTGGCCAGAGATAAGAGGTGTCATAAGTTGCTCCTTTGGGGGTTCTTTGTATTCGTACATGCTTTATGAGATGTTCTGTACTTTCATTTTCTTTCCAGAATATATACTGTAGTATTGATGTGCATTGTGCTCTTTGATGTTAATGGATGTTCTTTCTGTTCACAGTCAAAAAAACGGAAGAGTCCGAAAATGACAGGTTTGTTACTATAGCAACTGTTCTGTAATTACTGTAGCCACCAGCCAGTATGAAGATTAAACCGAGGCTGAGAAGCCAGTATTGGTGTTTGTAATACTGTCCTTCTCTCTAGCTGGGGTCTGGTGCAGCCTGGAATCCTCAGCGTGCCTGAACTGAGTCACCACATGGCCGAGGCCTGGGTCAGTGGAGCCATTTTCACATCCAGTGTAATGCAGTACAAACGACTCAACCCTGGCAAGGTGAAGACCACAGACTGTCACAAGATGCTGGAAAAAAAATCACAATAATCTGAAACCTTATTCCAGTTTTGATATATGCAACAGTATCTATTTTATATTGATGTTTACCATTTAAATTGTCTAGTTGATGAGTATTTGAGAAATCATTCAGGAAGAATCCATTTATACAGTTTTACGTTTTGGAGATTGGTTGTCAGTAAATGTAAAATGCATGTGGGTTTTATATATTGGGCTCAAACATGCACAGTCATCAATATGGTCTTTTAATGTTGACAACTATGCATCAAGACAGATCCCATAATGTCCATTCTGGCATCGCATAATCTGCAAATTTACATGTACGCCTTGCATAAATGGGCTACATTGTCAGTCCTGATTTCCATGTGGTTTTTTTTTTTTTTTTTTTTTNTTTTTTTTTTTTTTTTTTTGGTAGTTTTGCATCCTGACCTGTGGAGCGTTCTCCTGTCTGGCTATGGTTGGACGTTACATTCCTGGGTTGGTGCTCTCCTACTCTGCTGGTGAGTTCTGATCAGTCCTAACTACAGATTCAGGTATGTTCTCAGTATTGTACTGGCAGAGAAAGATAGCCTGACTGATCTTGTTAAAAATGCATGGGTGGTGAAACCAGATCTGCGGGCCCCGGTGGCAGACCCAGCCTGTGAGGTGATTAAAGCCAGGATGAGGCACACAAAGAGAGAGTGAAGGAATGGAGGGAGCCAGCTAGATGGCTAAGGAGGTCAGGCTGAGAACGTGCTAAAATCCTAACCTCCAACCAAGTCCTTCTGCTCTGACATCTAAAACTATTGCATTTTATCACTTACTTTGCCTGACTTTGTCTCCCTGAATCTCACTAGGCTTGTTGGTGTCTCTAGAGTGAAGAGAGTAATTCAGAAACTAAATCTACACAGGCCACAAATTGGCATTTTTCTTATTATTCTTTGTAATAAACTCAGATTTCCTCCTCTCTTCTTTAGTGTTGGCTGTTCTCCTGATTCCACTGGCATCCTATCACAATGTTTTTCACCATGTGTGTGTGAAGCTGGAGCCAGTCTTGCAGCGGCTAGACTTCAGTGTTCGAGGATACATGATGTCAAAGCCTATCGATAATCAATGTAAGTAGTACATCCAGTGTTTATCATTGCATTGTTTGGCAATTTCAGTTTTTTTTACAGCAGTATGAGTTACATACATCTCACTTTATTTCATAGATCAGATTTAGTTATAAGCTTGATTAGCCTTATGACACACTGTCTTATCAGCTTTCTCTCTTCCACCTAACTTTGTCTTCAGTCAATCTGGTAATCCTTTTGTGTCTTTGTTTGTTATTTTGCTCTGCAGTCCTGCGAAGGCCTATCCATGTTGCAGCATCAGGTGAAAACAGTGACAGTGAGGAAGAGTTGGCTGCTTTTTGTCCAGCGGTAAAAACATTGAATTAATTTGGATTAACATTTAAAACAAAACAAAAAAAAAATCACCAAAAATGTTCAGTAGAAATATATTGAAACTTGTCAATCTGCTGTCTTTCCTAGTTTGATGATGCTGTTGTTGCAAAAGAACTGGCGCTGACAGATTCTGAGCACTCTGATGCTGAGGTGTCCTATACAGATAATGGGACTTTTAACCTTTCCCGTGGACAAACCCCACTCACAGAGGGCTCTGAGGGTAAGATCATAGAATTTGAGTTTTTTTTTTTTCTTTTTTTCTTTTGTTCTGGTTTGTTCTTGTCTCTGATGTTATCTTTGTCTGTTTCATTTGGATCAGATCTTGAACGGCACAGTGACCCTGAGGAATCCTTTGCTCAGGATCTCCCAGACTTTCCCTCCATAAATCCAGATGCAACTCTGATGGATGATGACGATGACACCAGCATTGGGCTGCCTAGTCTGGGTCCATCTGGGCTAGCTGGTCCTCGGGCCTCATTGCTGGATGTGGACTCTCATCTTGACTCAGACCAAGAGGATCTTGATTCAGAGCTCTCCCTCAGTGGCCTGCCACCTGCCTCTGATTTTTCAGGTGACTTGGCTGGAGTCATTGCCAGCAACATGATCCAGGCAGCACTGGCTGGGGCCTTGCAGCCTCGGCCCCCTGCTACCCAGCGCAGAGAGGGCCCTCCAAAGGCTGGGGCTCATCGAAGCTACCGCAAGCAGTCCAGCTCGGAGCTGGACACAGACTGGGATGGAGATGACTTTGAAATGCTGGATCAGTCTGAACTGAATCAGATGGATCCCTTTGGAGGAGATGGGGTTACTAGACGAGGGGAGAGTCAAGGGTCCAACTTTTTGTCTAGCCTGTTAGGGAAACCACAGTAGGTGTGTGTTTGTATGTGCGAATGTTGTGTGTGTATGTGGTGTGTGTATGTAATTAAAGTTGAATTTAGGTTCCAGCAAACCTTCTGATTGGCATAAGTTGACATCACTGTGAAGTAGTTTTTAAAATTTTCCTTTTCAACCTCTTTCTCAACGTACCTCTGAACCCTGATCATCCAGAAAACTTTATGTTGTAGGCTGAGCAATAGGAAATACAACAGCAAAAAAAATTAAACATTTAAACAAACCACCATTATTGAGCCGTGTTACAGTCTTGTAATTTTATGCACCTTTAGGTACTTTGACGTGCAGTAACAATGAAGAATAACAGTACCTATTCTAAATAAATCTACCTGGAGGTCTAGACAAACAGGGTTGTTTAACATGGGACCAAATACGTCATTCCTGTTTGTTTGTGCTAACTAGCTGTTACGCAGCTTCACAACACCTCCAGCCGAGCCATGTTCCTGGAACTAAGTATCAATCCAAATTGGTAATATTTTCCAACACAGCAGTCAATTGTGTTGCTGTAGATATTGATGTTAGCGCTTTAGCGCTTTGCTGTTTAAATAATGTGTGGCTATGATCTGTTAGAAGACATCATGGTGTATTCGATGTCACAGGTTTACAGAAATGTTTCGCTTTTGTCAGCAGTTGTGGATTTGGGTAGCGTATATAGCTTTTGAAGATGAAGAATAATTAGTTCAAATCTTGTCTTGCTATTTTTTTGTGTGATTTCTATTTCATTATTTTCCCCTTTTCTGCTGTCTGACCCATGACAACATCTTCTTGCATTTTAAAGAGCTTATTTGAATTATTTGAAATTTGGCACTACAGTCTTAAGATACCATATTCAGAGGAATCCATGATGTTAGATTTTGATGTTTTATACATTCATGGATAAGATATTTTTTCTTGATAAATAAAATCAGAAGTTAAGTATTTTCCATGTTCCTATACTTTAGAATGGCCCATTAAATATATTGTGTCCATATTTAATACATTAAAAGAGCCATTGCTGATTTTTTTGCTGTTTTTTTCTTGTCCAGTGGCAATATTTTACAAATTACGATATATACAGTATATCGTCATCCTCATTTTTACTTTTTTTTATTTCATGTAGTTGACAGTCATGCTGATCTTTTTAGGAAAATCAAATATTCTTCAATTTACAGATGTTTTATTTTCTAGGGGGAAAAACATGTTTACATAAAAATTGGATATAGAAAGTTATCCTTAAGTTCAATCTCAGTGCAACTTGTTTTGATGTATGACAGGCGCAATAAATTTATATTTGTCAGCCTGATTTAGTTTTATGGACAAACAGCCCTCTGTTATGTTTTTTTTTTTTTTTTTTTTTTTTTTTTTGTCAGTGTTAAATAGAAATGGAACTGAAACATTCAAACTGAAATGAGCCACAGCTGGGATTTATTAAAATGCATTTATCAAACAAGCAAAGTCATGCTGGGTTTTTCATAGAAGAACACATTGCTGTCTTTCATTATTTTGAAAAGAAATTCACAGCTGTGTGAGATTGAGCACAATAGAAAAACTGCTGGATACACTTTAATGGTGAAGTAGAAAGATTGTGAATTGATAGTAAATTGCTGGGATTTTATGGTAAAAGAGGTGGAGGAGGTTGAATTTGTTAGACATTGTCAAAATTCAAGAATATTTCTCCATGAAGAGTCATTTCCTCTGTATGAGTAGTCATTTTGATAATGTAATGGGTACAGTAGTGTATTTTCTTCTTCTCTGTAACTGGTTTTGATAAGTTTTGATGTGCAAATCTTATTAAATAAAATGTTTGCAATTAATTCTGCGTGGTTTATTTCATGTTAATTGATACTTAAAAGCTGTTTAGAATTATGTGTTGTTTTTTTTTTTGTGATATATTATACTTGAAATTATTTTCTTCAGGGATGAAGTAACTGAGTGATGGGATACAGAATTAGGTCCTGTTTTCTTTCCTTTCCATAGGTCTAGGAATAGTTGGTGCAGTATTTAATTCTGAGGAATGAATGAATGAATGAATGAATGTTTATTTGTGTTCTTATCTATATGGCCCACCCCACATGGGATTACAAGACACAATCATATAAACATAATATAACATTTCCAGTTCCATAAACAAATTTATTGCAAACAGTCTTCAATTGGTACAGTGCATGTTTTCTCATATTCCATGCTTTCTCCACATACTTGGCAAATGAAAAAATATTTCTTTCATACATACTTTTTTAGAATATTGTAGTCATCCATCAAAAAATAATTACATCTATCATGGTTCTTATTATTAAATAGGCTAGTACCCGGGACATGATAATAGGACAAAAAACAAAATGAATTTCATTTTCAACTTCATGTAAATCACAAAGGGAGCAGATCCTACTTTGCTCTTCAGTACCCACAAAACGAATTGTTTCCAAATGTAGAGGTAACACTCCCACTGAGGACACTTTTTTTTTTTTTTTTTTTTTGTTTTTGTTTTTTTCTTTTGGAAACAGCCATAATCATATTTGATCATTACATGGATGATGGATGAATTAAACGTCACAGAACCACACGGGTCACCGATTTTACTGTAACATGTGTTATGTGAGAGGTTAAAAAGGAAGAGTTCTCACTAGGCATTTATTTCCAGGTATCGCGATCCTCACAAAGATTTGACCGAGCCAAAGGTTAAAGCAAATATTTACTTGGTTATAAATATACAAATACTAAGGGTATCATTGATATCCTGAATTAAAATGTTGGACTTCAGTCAATATTTTTGATTTAAAATTTCCAGAATAGAGCGCATGCGCCATATTTCAGAGCAAAGATTGTGTGTGTCGTACTGCTTTTATATATCTAATACGATCTTTTCTGTGACGCTATTTCGCGCGAAACTCAGTTTGGAAAGCTAACGAAGAGGGAAAGAAATGAGTAAGAAAGATAACGGTAAGTATGAAGTTAGTTGTATGTTGGTGGTCTTTGACTCTGTTATCCAACGAACAATATCCGTTTGGTGTTACAGCTAGGAAATTAGAATACTAGCTAAGAAGCTAGTTAGCTAACGTTAGCCAGCACGGTAAACTGACGTCAGGGTTCCCAAACATGTTCATGAGGTTCCACACAAACACAAATGTTGTAAGATATAAAGAGATGAATCTGAGAGGCATTACCTGCATTAGATATGACGCAGACTGTGTGACACGAAGGGATACCAGCTTCTCATCCGTCAGCTTCTAATATCAGCTTCTAATACGAACTTTCCGGTTTGTCTTCTAAGTGACATAACGTGGAGGACAGGACAATGTTTAGTACATTTCAGCCCAACCGCTGCTTTTAAGTGAAGGGTATAGATAAAATCGACAGCAAATTCTTATTGTTGAATGAAATGTTCTACGAAACATTAAAAGTCTATCTTTAAAGAATTGTATGATGGACTTTCTGTTTAAAGCATTCCCACTAAAATTCTTAAAAATATGACTCAGACATAAAAGCAGTAAGAAGTCTGTCTGTGAAGGTTATCTCAGTCATAAGATGTCTAGAAGGTTGAAACTGAATCACTGGACTGGAAAAAGTAGCTTGAAAACGTTTTTCCATTCACCCAAAAAGCTTCTTCACTTCTAAATGTATAAATGTAGCTTTTTTTTTTCTTTTTTTTTTTCCCCATTCCAGTGACTCAACTTCAGCCTCTTCTGTAAAACTGGCTCTGGGAGATAACTTTATATCAAATGTAATATCAGCTTTCTGTAATTTGAGATTTATGAGCCTGCTGATTTTATCATTTTGTCCTGCTGTCACCTACAGGCCTGACGCTCATACTCGCCTATCTGAACGAGAAGAACCGTCCCTACAGCACCCAGGATGTCTTCTGTAATTTACAAAAGCAGCATGGATTGGGCAAAATGGTCAGATTAATACTATTCTATATGATGCTGTGGAGATTTAGTTTGCAGTCAAACTTGAACACTATATCAGCAAGCTGGTATTATTGGCAGTTTACAGTTTAGTTTGCAATGTTTTCCTAGGCAGTGGTCAAAGCCATGGAACAGTTGGCTCTGGAAGGCAAGATCAAGGAGAAAACATATGGCAAGCAAAAGATTTATTTTGCTGATCAGGTTAGTCAAATGTTTATACAACACATGCACAACTCAATCTTGGAGTTTTCATTTGGCTCTGATCACTGCTGATACCTTCACTACAGGCTCAATTCAAAGCGGTGAATGATGGAGACCTGAAAGTGATGGACAGTCAGATCTCAGAGCTCAGCACAGAGGTGCAGTCCATTAACCAGAGCTGCAGGCAGCTGGATGCAGGTACAACACATGGTTTAGTCTTCTCTGCACCTTGTCATCTCCAGACAGACTGTTCTGTTCTCTGAATTCACACAGTGGATGGATTTTTACGGATTTGGAAATGATTAGCATCTCACTTCTGCATGAAAGAAACCATGGTTTAGAGGATGTTGAGTAACTGTGTGAAACCTGTGATGACAGAGCTGAAGGAACTCAGCAGCTCCCTGACGACAGAAGAAATGATGTCAGAGATCCAAGAGCTGAAGGTGGAGTGTGCCGGGTGCAGAGAGCGTCTGGAGAGGATAAAGTCAGCCAAAAATCACGTCACGCCACAAGAGAAAGAGAAAGTGAGGAATTCAGTGAATGCTAACCAGGTTACAGCAAACTCCGAGAAATGCCTTTGTTTTTCCTTGAAGTTCACATATGCTCATTTTCCTTTGTAGGTTTATAAGGAGCAGACCATTTACGTCAAAGAGTGGAAGAAGAGGAAGAGATTGGTATTATATTGTTCTCATTATGACAGGTACAAACGCACATCTACCTGTGAACAAATCTTCTAACTCAATTTCACTTTGGTACTTCCAGGCTTCAGACATGATCAATGCAATTCTGGAGGGATATCCTAAGAGCAAGAAGGAGTTTCTAGTGAGTTGGAGAAATTAACAACGTCCACTTTTCAAGTGAAAACCTCATGTCACTTATCAGAATATACTTGTATTATACATGTATTTGTTTGTGGTACTGTTTTTGGTCAGAGTACTAATGAGTTACGTTTCTGATGCTCCTGACAGGATGAAGTTGGCGTGGAGACGGATGAGGACTGCAAGGTGGTTCTACCAAGTACTTGAAAGAACAAGAAAATGCTCATTAAAGATACTTCATCAATGCAAGCCTGTAGTTAAGGGAAAAAAGATTAAACATAAGAACGGTTCAAGCCACAGTAAATACTTTATTTATAACTTGAGTTTTAAACAAGAGTCAAATGGGAAAACTTTTTTTCTGTAATAGTATATTGATACAAAAATAGCTCCGTCATTGACTTCATATGTAAAACTACATTACAGCATTAGATGTCACAGAGATGCTTTCCACCTCTGGAAACATTACTTCAACATTTCCCCGTCAAAGGCTGCACATACACCTGATGATGTCCTGAGCGGATGTTGAAAATCTCAGCTAGTTATTATTTACATCTTTTAGAGTTTCACATTCTTTGTTGTTCTGATTCCAGCTGTTCAAGTTCACATTAGTGCCACTGTTTGGAAAATGTACATAATAGACTTGTAATGTATTAAGCGTGGGCGTTCATTTTTTGTGGGAGTTTTTTATTTTTGTTAAGAACCATACCACCCATTTTGCATGTTTGAGCCTAATATGTTCAATTTTTATAAACATAAGGTTACTGACAATCATTTCCCAAAGCATACTCCTGGAACGAGGATGAGTTAAAAAAACGTTTTTCCTACCTTTCGGCCCGCCACTAGTTTCAGTTCGTTCTGGCACACTATTAAAATCAACTTGTTGATACTTCTTGGGATAAGTAATCCATCTTCGTGAACAAGATGTATCTTCAGGTTTTTTCAAAGCTTTGTAATTTTAGCGTTTAAGTACAACAAAAAGCATGAATAGTCTCAAAAGAAGACCTGCATTTAGCGAAAAATTTAAATGACCATGACTTCATAATTTTGCATAACTATTAGTAGGAAAAACATTGATTTTTAAGGTGGGTGTATCGCTTGAATATTTAATTTTTTTAAAGATTAAGAGATTTTGCAAAATATCAGGAAAGCTGAAATACGGTTTTATCCTTTGGGAAATGTCAGTAACGTAACGCGTGAGAAAATTGAATATATTAGGCTCAAACATGCAAAATGGATGGTATGGTCCTTTAAACCATCTGTCTGTACTGACTTTCTTTAACATTGCTGCCAGTTGTAAAAATTATTATATCTTAATGACAGCAGTAACTTTTGACTCTTAACTGACACTCAAGAAAACATTAAATAAAACAAAATAAACAAACCCAATCATTGCGCAGTTTGCCCATCAAAGCTGCCCATTGTGACAGATTTCTCTTTTAATAGTTACTGGAAATAAAACTGCCAAATTTGTAAAGAAATAAATTTCTCTTCTTTTTAAAAAAATTAAACTCACTTGCTTTTATTTACTGTAGAGTGTTTTTAAACCTGTAATGGTACCATTGCTGGTATATTAAAGGTGCTCAGTCTGACAGGACATTTTGCACGTTTGGCTGTTGAAAGTTCACATGGTGCGACATGAGTATTGCGCCATCTAGAATTAGATGTTCCAACAAAATGTTTTTGTTTTCGTTTATCATGTTGGCAGTAACACCAGTGCAATTTCAGCAATGCAAAGTCAAGGCTCCAGGTTAAAGCTCATTGATGAGCAAACTCTTATGAAAGATTCCTAAAATCAAACACTCCTGCATCTTGCATCAGACCCTCGATGAAATATGGGTCATCATTCCTTTCTTTGAGGACTGTCAGACTGAGAAGTAAAAAATATGCAAAAAGCAAGTGCAAAGATGTATTTAACATGAGCAGTAGTTGCAAAATTACCTGATGTGATACGAGAAGCCTGACTTTCATCAATGCAAAATACAATTATGAAACAGACTCTTTAATGGTGCTGAAATTTACAAGTTCCAACAAAATAACCTCACCACCAAACTGGTATGAGTTCATCATGATTTGGTAACTGCTTGTTTTTAAATAGAATCTCTTTACAGTGATTTTGCGAGCAAACCGCAGCCAAGACATGAAAATCTCAGTCACAGGAAATAAAAAGGCACAGCAAAGTGCTCGACCTACTTCTGTTTCTGTGCTGATGGTGAAGATGCAATCAGACACAATAGCATTTTCTAATGTCCGCTATGGTTTCAGGAGTGGTATGGCTTTCCTCGGACCGGTCCTGCCCTGCAGCAGGGCTCCCAGATTATACTGGTTTCTGCATGTTGTCCTCACTCTCCTCCTATTTCCATTAGCTTGGTTGACAGCTATCAGTACGAGCAATAAAACTGTTGGCCCTGAACTTCTGAAACCAGGAGAGTCTTATGAAATCTACTGGTTAATGCAGGCATTATCTAACAGCTAACACATTCACCTGTAAACTCTTCTTACTTCTGGATTCTTATTTTCTCCTGCATTTCCAAGTAGAAAAATATTAAAAAAAAAAATACGGACAGTTGGCATAGGCTAACACACTTGCCTCTTTGTGTATGTACATGTGCGCTACGCTAGTGTGGGCCGAGGTAATCCAATCGCAGCCAGTGATGTGTCGATAAGCTTAAATGAGTGTAAATACTGTGTCGTGGCCTGAGGCTGATGGAAGATTTTACTCCACCCTGAGAGGCCAGAGCAAGTCAGAGTCAGTGTTAGGGAGTGAGTTTAGTCCAGAGGCGGTACCAGATCAATAAAGCTGGCTGTTGAGCTGCCGGAGCACTCCAACGACAAAGTCCCTCAGCATCTAGGAGAGGAGAAGAGGAGGCAAACAGTCTAAATACTTCCAACACGAACAAAGAGGCGCTGACTGTGTCTGACCTGCTGTCCGCTTTGTGTTAAACATGTCCTTACCTGGGGCTTACAGTGCTCCTCGATCCAGCTGAACACGCAGGCAGAGAGTTCCTGAAAGCTGCTTACTGAGACCGAGTTGCTGAAAGACTGGAACAGCGAGTCCATGATGCTCTGAAAGATGTTAAACTTGACCTGGTCGGACACCTGATCCTCTCCTTGCTGCGGGTTGTTCTGGTGGGCTTTCACTATGTGCTCATAATTCCTATGAAGACAAACAGGAGACACCTTACTGGCATTGTAGTGGTGTAAAATTTACTGTTTAGACAGGATTAAGTTTAAGTCCACACCTCATCTGCAAAGAAACCAAGGCCTGAGCCAGTTTTCTATAAACTAGATGGATTAGTTTGTCTTCACTGCCAAAACTTTAGATCTCATGTTGCCTTTTCTACAAACTGTGTCGGAGCAGCTATCAGAGATTGTGGAACTCAGACTTTTTTTTCCCCCCTCTTTGTCTGCAACCTCAGGCCACCGTCATTTCTTTTAACAAGCATCTTTTAATCTTTTGACAGAACATTCGGGACTTTGGAATGAACATACTGTACATTAAAGATCTCATTGGGTTACATGAAACAACATGAAAAAAAGGAGGGTTGGCTCACGTTTTCATGATCTTCAGTGCCATCACTTCTTTCCTCAGCAGGGATACTTCCTCCTCTTGCTTCTTCTTTTCTTTGTGAAGAAAATGGATGTAATCAATTGCTGCAAAAAAAAATTACAGACATGCATCAGTCACAATTTTTTTGTCTTGCATAAGAATTGAACATTGTGGGAACTTTCTATTTTTCAGGAAGCATAAATTTGGCTGCACCTATTTGCTGTATTTATTTAAACTTTGCTTCTTCCTCATTGTTCTCCATGTCATTTGATAAACTTCAAGAGGCAATTTTCTCTTACTTTCCATCCATTTAATTTTCAGATCTTCTACATGTTCATACTGTATATGTCATCAGCTATTTTGTTATTCTGCTTTATTGGGACTGTTCACTCTGATAATTGGTCCTCTGTTCTGTGTCCATTTCCAATGTTTCTTATTTACTTTGCTTTAAAGGACCATACCGTCCATTTTGCATGTTTGAGCCTACTATATTCAATTTTCATACATGTTGCGTTACAGACAATCATCTTAATCTTTCAAAATCAAATATTCAAGCGATACACCCACCTTAAAAATTGATGTTTCACTTGTTAATAGTTACGCAACATTATGAAGTCACAGTCGTTTAAATTTTTCAGTAAACGCAGGTCTTCTTTTGGGACTATATTCCCTGGTGGAGAAATACATTCACTCCACGCTTTTTANATAAACGCAGGTCTTCTTTTGGGACTATATTCCCTGGTGGAGAAATACATTCACTCCACGCTTTTTATTGCACTTAAACGCTAAACTTACATAACTTTGAGGAAAAAAAACCTGAATACACGCCTTGTTTGCGATGATGGATTACCTATCCCAAGAACATTTCACATACCAACAAGTTGATTTTAATAGTGTAACAGAATGAACTAAAACTAATGGCGGTCTAGAAGGTAAGAAATTTTTTTTTAAACTCACCGTTCCAGTAGTATGCTTTGGGAAATGATTGTCAGTAACCTTACATGTATAAAAATTTAATATATTAGACTCAAACATGCAAAATGGCCGGTGTGGTCCTTTAAGGCTCTTTTTTTATGGTCAGCCTGTACCTGTGATTGAGGTCAGTAAACAGCAGGTGAGTAAACACTGTTTTCATGTGTGACTGAGGTGAGAAATAAAACCTCAAACCATGGCAGTTTTAGTGCCAAGTTCATCTAATTAACACTAAGGACCTAAAATCTATTGCAAGGTTAATTATTCATGCCAAAGACCGAAACAGGAAAAAAAAGAACAAAAAAAAAACAAAACTGTGTTTGTAAACTTGTTCTTATTCCTTCTATCTATAAATTATCTGAAAGACATTTAGCAGCCTGAACTTTGTGGGCTTTATCTGGTCATCCAATATGCCAGAAAGAACAATTATCCCCTTATCACTTTAACCATAAAAAAACACAGTTATTTAGGCTAACATTCAAAGTAATCCCCAGTTTCAAACCTTGCTGTCTAAACGCTTACAGATCTCACCATGCAGCTTCCAGAGAGCATATCTTACTTTTCTGCAGCACAGTAGCCTTGCTGATCTTTTGTGCTCCCACTGCAAATTCAGGCTGCTGGCAGGTCGGCACTATGGACTGGAGGTCATCATAACCTTTCTGGAGTAAAAGACAAAGTCATTCATGACAACGGAGAAAGTAAAAATCTAAAACTACAACCGTTCTGAAAGGGTCATTTAGATGTGAATCACTGAAAGCTACATTCTGCTGCAGTCTGCTGTAGTTTTACCTTGATAGCGTCCCTGCGTTTCTGCTCGGCCTGCGTGTGCGCTTGTCTCCGCCGATCTTTGTACGAGTCCTTATATGAAGTCTCATGCCTGTAGTCGCTGTCTTCATCATCTATAAGAGAATACACCAAGCAAAGGTGAAGAAACATTCTCTAAGGTGCTGCTGTGACTGAGAATGTTACTCAGCTAACGAGGAAAATTCTTCAATGGAGGATCAGTAAACTGTTGAATGAAAAATGTCTCATACTTAATCTAAAACCATGTCAAGATCAATTTCAATCGAGAACTCAGTTTAAAATTTCACAGTAATAAAGTCTGCTATATTGCATCCAGACATTTAGCAGACATTGGAGTGTTTTTCGACTAGGTGTGATGTAGAGAATCCGATTCATGCTTTAATCAAGTCGTCTGAAATACCGACATGCACCTTTAACTGGCACAAACAAAAAAAATTACTCAACAGATGACAACTCATACAAAACCCTGCTGACAGAATTTGAAGAAACACAAAAAGCAGTGTTAAAGTTTTGAAGGGTAGTTCACCCTCTTACATATCATTGTTGCTTTCCTTTCATAACCTTATACACACCTATGTTCCTTTAAATGCTGAAAGCAGCTATGTATGTAATGTATGTGTATTTTTAGGAAAATCCTTCAATTTGAGGCAGCTGCACAGCAAACATTTACATCACAACTTAAACAAAGCGGGTATTGTCTCTTTAAAATATCACAGACATTAGATCCAGTTCATTACAAGTACAGTACCTGTATTTGGCACTGAAGAGGCACTTGTTGAGCCGATGCTGTTGGCCCTGGATACAACGGTCCCCTTTCTTGGAGTCTCGGCGAAAAAACCTAGAGAGCAACACAAGAGATGTCAAAGTTATTTCCCCGAAACAGACTTAAATACTGAGCCACAATCAGATACCAGAAACTTAAACTAGCCATCACATAGCCTAAATACTGAATCATACAGCTAGCAATAGAAGATAAACTGACTGGATACTCACTGGGGTCAAAGCCACTGTCACTGAAAGCACCATCAGTCTGCCCAGCCATCGCCAGAAAACAGGAGATGGAGAAAAGATAAATCAGAGAGTGAGAGTGGAGCAACGAGGAGGACAAAACTGTGGCGCCCTAAATACATCGACAATAGAGCAACAGCAAACCTGCCTGATAGGTAGTTGAAACCCCCACTGAGCTTTGCCCTGATTCGGCTAATTTGAGGATGCAGGAGGGAAAAGAGATGTACCAAACAGCTTTCATCACAGATTCTCTGTCTGATATAGAAAACCACTTATTACTTCCGCTGTGCTATTGTTGTGACTTCATTGATGTTTTTTTGTTTGTTTGTTTGTCTGTCTGGCTGTCCAAGGGATATCTCAACAACTAATGGACACATTTTGATTAGATTTTGTAGATAGGTCAGATGTGGGTAAATGAAGATTCAAGTAAATTCTGAGGCATATCCAGATCCAGAAACAGGAACATTTTTCACTTTCTTTAACATTATAAGAGAGGGTGCATTTGTGAATATTTTTGTCACCAAATTTTAATGATAAAAATGTAGGTCTTTGTAATCTATAATGGATTATTAACAGGTGAAATTTAGCCTAGATTTGGCAGACTACAATAAATGCTCAGACAGGGGTCATATTTATAGCAATGTTGTACATTAACATGCAATATCTAAAACATTCACCTTCCACCATTGAGTAACTAAGATGATGTGAATTCAGAATTATAAAGCAGTTTTGTCATATTCCCAACTGTAACGGTTATCGATTTAAAGAAAGGTGATGTCCACGATGAATTTGCATGGTAAATCTTGAGATAGTAAAGGTCTGACTTTATATTTACAAAAACAATTTCAATCAGAGTTGTGTTGGTCCTTGGTCTCCACAGGTCTTTAATGGACTTTAAATTCCAATCATTATTTTGAGATGTCATTATAAGCACCTACAACAGGACCAGACAAAAACACTTGTAATAAAAGAAAGTCCCTGAGGTAAAGCCTCTATCAAATCCAATGTCATCCAGTTTGACAGGTTGCTGTTGACGTTCACAGCTAAAAGAATTTCCTGATATATAATAACACGACAAGCCAGCTTCATAACTGCCAAATAAAACAATACTAAGACAGTAAGAATGATACACCGCCTCGTGGAAGTTTCAGCCTATACTTTTGACAAGGTAAAGTCACCCAAATATACGCTTTTCTGATACTATTCCAGTGTTTCCCACAAGTATAGAATGTATTTGTGTAGCGAGTGAAAGGCTACAAAGATCAAGAGCATCAACAATTTATCAGCTAACAACCAATGCAAGAAACTATACCTTTAAATCAATCTTCAGTTTAAAATGCATTTCCACAGACTTCTGAAAATTGGAAATAACAGGAATAAAATATGTCCTGGTTAAGGTGCAGATGTATTTAGACGGATCGTAAAAATAAAAAAATATATAAAAATGAGAAATACGTCTTGTCCTTTCGCAGCACTTTGTTTACTTAGCTTTCCAACGTTAGCAAATGTTAGCTAGCTAACGTTAGCTGTTGAGCTAACAAAGCCCAGCCCAGCTGTTAGCATAACTTCAATTACTAGTATTAAAAAAAAAAACAAAATATTTTTTTCTCTTCTCTGCTGTCACACACTAAACGCGAAATCCAGGTAACATAATTAAAAGGTATCTATCTGGTTACTTACTTTCCAGTGATCCTCCGGCGACGTTGTCGGGTCCGTCATCTTGGAATGCTAAAGTTAACTAATGGTGCTGCCTTCGCGGACTCACGTAAACTTTTATTAACAAATCTGAGGATTCGTACAGAATTCTTCCTTGATGTTTGTTTGGCATCTAATTCGCATTGTGACTAACATAAAACTAAGAAGCTAAATCAAAACAGTAAGTGTAAGACAGTTAGAGAGTCAAAGTTATGCATTTTCCTGTTGTATGGTATTATATATAGTATTATATTCCTACTTTCTGTTACATTACCCAAAACATAAATTAGCCAACATAAATAAAATAAAAAGCTATAAAAGGACGCTTGTTTTTACGATCAAATAATAGTTTTACTTTACTCGAAGTTATGACGACCTGATTATAGGACAAATTATCTGATTTTGAAACTAAGAAGTAGAAATTGACGAGGAGAAAGTGAATGCAGTATCACTACCTGCAGTACTTCTCTTCAAACACAGGGTGACACTGTTGAGCAATCCTTTCTACGTTGTCAATGGGATTCCCCGACATATCTGACTACATAGAAACAAACGTGAAGGGGAATAGTCAAAACACAAATGTCATCCTAAACCACTGCAAGTAAAACTGACTGCTAGAAATCCAGTTTAGTGCAGGTGGATTCATGGTAAAATGTTTTTTCTCAGCACTTTACACTGCACAGCACACACACTCTCACTGTTTATTTTCATTGCTGCACCACCTCACCTCAGCTATCATCCACCTATTATATGCACCTTCCACCCTGCCCTCCACCCTCAGGCTCTGTTGCTCTTTCACACAGGAAGTTACTCTTCTGCTTTTGTGCTGCTGTGGTTTGTGTGTGTGCGTGTGTGTCACAGAGTGTTTCAGACTACCCTCTCCTTCCTGTCACACTCAGCTCTCTGTGCTGATCTCCACAGAAGAGCACTCTATCAACTAGTATAGTGAGTGGGTCATTTCAGAGAGCACCATTTGCAGACATTATCAAGGTTTGTAAACTTATTCTCAAAGATACTCTTCGAGAGGGGCAGGTTGACTAGAGGACAGACATGAGGACCAGTGACCTTGTTTCATTAGCCACCCTGTCCTCAGGACCAAAGCAGATGCAGTAGGCCAATGGCTTTGACGCTCCTCTCACTGAAAGCCCAGAGATTTGTTTGGGTCTAGACCTTAGGAGAGAAAACTTTTCCTCAATCTTGTTTTGGAATACACTTCATTCTCAGCAGAAGGAGTTTGCATAAAGCTTTCCTCCTGGATTATTTGTGGAGATTAGTGATGGGGAATGCAGTGGCAGGAGGCATGGAGCAGGAGTCGGCTGAGGGTAGGGAGGCCAAGAACTCAGTTGGGGCAGCTTCAGGCATGAGTGACCCTACATCGACCTTGCAGAAGAAGCAACCGGCTCCCCCCAAACTGCCCATGCCCCCAGAGGAGGAGCTGGAGGAGCGCTTCAACGTGGTGCTGGTGAGTTCACAGAACGGAAGAAGGTGCACACCCTTACTGCGTATAGTGTCTGTCTGTTAGACTCAGATTTTTCAACATCCAAAATTTCCCCCTAAAAGCAACAGGTCAAATCACTCTGAGCTAGACAGCTTTTAAGGCAGACAGCTCGCAAAGGTTTGGCTTTCTAAAAATTTTTGCACTTGCTGTATTTCAAGTTATGCCAGTTTCTTTTCACGTCATATGCAGAGGCTTGGAGTATTATGCAGGTAACATGCCTGACATGCTGTGAAAAAGACAAACAGCTGATATGATTGTGATTCCTGTTTTGATGCCGGTTACTTCTGCAAAACACTTGTAACTGAACAGACAAGTTATTATCACATTTTTATTTAGAATATCTGAAGTTGTTTTCTTTTTTTTTTTTTTTATNTTTTTTTTTTTTTTTAGAAAGCCAAACTTTGCAAGCCACCTGCCTTAAAAGCTGTCTAGCTCAGAGTGATGATTTGACCTACTGCTATAGGGGAAATTTTGGATGTTGAAAAATTTAGTGTCAGTAGTATGATGTAAACAAATCATCAACAAACATTTGAACTGTTCAGAATTAGGATGTTATAACTAAAACAAGGTTTCCAGGTCCCTCAAAGTTCATCTTTCTTTTACTCTAGTATGATTAGAAATGTGATGATTCGTGCCTGGGCAGCTGGCCCCAAGAGGAAGTTGAGCAACACATTTACATGAGAGCAACCATAAGACCGGAAGGCAACTGTTTCACCCTTATTTCAACAGTCTGACAACAAGTTGGAAAACATGAAGCCTCATGAACATTTTAAAGAAGGCTAAAACCTGCTGTTTAGTGTGAGCGATGAGGAAGTACTTAAATATCTGGCTGTGCACATTAGAATCAAGTCTGTAAATCCCTTCCAAAAGATTGAAACATTCTCAATATTTCATTTTATTTTCAAAGGTGTTGCACAATTGATTGATGTTGATTGATAAGCTCTTAGTCTAACAGATAGACATAAGCAAGTGAGCAAAGGCTGTAGTATTTTGTTGAGTAATATAGTTCCTTGGTGTTTCTGTATATCAACTGCATTCATCTGAGCAAAGTGATTAATAATTTACAAGCTACAAGTTGTTGTACAAGACTGACAAACTAGGCTAATTTGTAGTCATTATGTATTTGTTGGCTGTAAACCATGTGGCTTTGAATTACAGCTCACCTGATTTAGACTTTCACCTCTTCACCTCTTTCACCTCTTCCTAAACATGGTAAAAAAAAACAAAAAAAAAAAAAAAAAAAAAACTTTAGCTGGATCTTGTTTGGCCTCAGAAAATGACATCATATCAGCTGGGGAGAATTTTTTGCAGCCAAGAAAGAAGATTTCTACAGGGATAAAATCCCTTGTTGTTGGCACAAGTGTGTCAGTTTGGAAGGAGACGATTCTGAAAAATAAATACCAGAACACCAGAATATATCAATCAGCTCTTGTAGATTCAGAGAAAAGCCTGCTCGTTCACTTGAAATAAGTTTACCTTTGCTTGAATTCACTTGCTAGCTCATCAGACAACCACAGAAAATAAGTAGTGAAATTGGCAGATTGTCGCATTTGTCAGTGAAGGACAAGTAACATCAAGAACTCATGGAGGTCCTCAATGTACAGCAATGAAAAAGAATAGCAACTTTACTCCTAGTTGTCGAATAAATTAGTTTTTAAACTTTATTTCAACAAACATATTTGAAATAGCTGAAAGAAAATGCAAAATAAAAAAAAATATATATATATTTGTTGTAATATTTTTATAAAGGAGTGACTCAACCTTGACTTGCAAAGTAGTCAAAAATATCACTTTAAATTTGAAATTTATCCCCAAATTGCTTTAAAAAAAAAGTTCTGGAGGCATTATTTAGTAACAGCTAATATTTAAATCACACATAAACATTAAAAAAAAATCAACCAGTGACTATTTCATATAAGCATATATGAGTTGTAAAGGTCGTGTTTAAATGTTTCATATAAGCATTTTCTTCTTCTGAAAATGTAAAATGTAAAATCAGCAGACATGAAAATATAGTTGGAGGAAGTTTCTGTGTGATGAAATATCTGCCTGGCAGGTTTAAAACTTGGAAGATGAGCGAAGGCCGATTGTTCATTTCATGCCAGCACCCGATCTGGTACAAATGTATGACATCACTTCCTTTTTTTCACTACACAACTGCCAGTTTACATTTCACAAACACAGACTAGACCATGAATAACAGTGCTTAATTAAAACTCCAACTTTTGGGAACTCAACTCAAAAATGGACTTCCTTCTTCATTTCTATACTGCATTCTTCATTGAAACAACCTCGACATAATGTTCATGTAAGCGCTTACAAATAACATTCAGCCTTTACTTGCTTGTTCCTTCTTAATCTCACAAAAACCACCAAGAGACCCCTCCCTCACCCCACCCATGCTCTTACTCCTCAGCAAAAACGAGAGGCCATTTCCGTTTTTTTCTTTAAAGTGTGAGAAAGAAACCCCAAACTGTTGCTTGAGTATATATGCTGTGCAACCACACCCTCAGTAAGTACAAGTTTACCACTCAGTGTCAAATGACGTGTAATCATTAGTCTTGCCAGTAAGTTATCATTGTGTTTGGAGCCTCATGAAATCATAATCAGAGTGGAAGTGGCAAAAGAGTGAACACAACAGCACAAACACACCCAGTCTAATCAGAAACATCTTCCAGCACATCCAACGCTTGTTACAGTGGATTTTATAAAATATCAAATTAAAGTATTAGGAACATATCTATTTTAATATGGAGGGGTGGCCAAATCAAAGTGACGTAGATGTGCACCCTAGAACGTGGAGTTCACGGCACTGTGACGGATTGTCTTGCCTCGTTTTGAGATCTGGAGGGCAGCTACACTGTGATTTTCAGTGGAAAAAAGATGACCTTTACATGAATAAACACCTCAGATTGGCAGCAGAATCAATTAAGCATTATTAAGTTGCTTCACATATAATTTATTAACTCAAAAATTTGACGTTAAGTTGCTCTTTAGTCCTTTTAAAGAGCAACTTAACAAGTGGGGAGTGTGTGTGTGTGTGTGTGTGGGGGGGCACCACAGGCGAAGGGTGACAAGTGAAACTGAGATTACATTTGTGCAATCTTACTGTATATGTTAACTCCTTAAGTAGCTGGTTCAACCTATGCCAAAAAACCCCAGGGTGGGGGCTTTTGGCTTTGATAGGTGCAAATTTATTCAAAAAAGAGAAATATGGTTATAGAATTATTATGTAAGAGGTGTTGTCAATTTTGAGAGAGTTTCTATATCTAGAGTTAAGATTAGCTCATTGCGCTCTACAGTATTTTGATGAATGGATGATGAACTTACTATTAACTCAGAGAAGTTCAAACATGTCTAGTAGAGGCAGTTTTAGACTTTAGCATCACACTGTAACTTCTTCAATCATTATAAAGAGAATTTGGTTTTGTGAGATCAGATATTGATCTTGCCCACTGGCTATCACCAACATAACCACTGAGTCATCTGTGGTTTAGGCAGGCACTTACATCCTTCTGCTTGACAGGGTAAAGGTGTTTGTGGTTTGGTTGCTTTTAAACATCATTGCATGACCAGGAAAATTTAATAATAATTATAACAAAAGAAAAAAGAAAAGAACTAGGCGTGAAAAAAAAAAACGTGCCTTCTCACAACACGACTGATCAGTTTACGTTCTGCAGGATTTAATGTATCGTCTCTTCTCTTTCAGAGCTACATGAACTTGCCTCCAGATAAACTGACATTACTGAGTCAGTACGACAATGAGAAGAAGTGGGAGCTGGTCTGTGATCAGGTGAGAGCTGCTTTTTACAGTTAAACTCAAACGCACCAATTTGCTACCAAGCTTAGCAGGGTTTGAGTAGCAATGACTTCACTTGGACACCCTGATGACACACTCTGTGGATTTGTGGTACAGAGCAGAGAAAGTAAAACAACAGCAACACAGTTTCTGTTCTGGCAAATGATTGAGGGGTTGTCATGGAAACAGAGAGTGGTTTGCGGCTGTGTGTTTATTAGCACAAACACAGATTCAGATGCTGTGCAGCAATTAAGAAATTCAAAGATTGGCTTCCCCAAAGGCTTTTTTATTTTTCTGTATTTCATGTCATTGTTAAATTAAAGATGTCAGGCTCTAGGAACGTGTGATAGACATATGTGTTTATTTTTTCCTTTTTTTTTTTTTTTNTTTTTTTTTTTTTTTTAGACTAATAGACTAGTTAATTATAGATTCAGTGGTTATGATTAAACCTTATTATGTCAAAGGCAAGCTTCGTGTCAGTTCTCTGTGAATCTTTCTGTCCCAGGAGCGTTTCCAGGTGAAAAGCCCCCCATCTACTTACCTCACCAAGATCAAGAGCTTCTACCAGGACCAGGGTGGAGTCCCTCGCAGGGTCAGCATAAAGCCTCAACTTCCTTTCAGATATGACACATCTTTAGTCTTCTAAATCCACCTTTATGTCAAGATAAAAGCTCATAAATACTGCCTCACTACTTCCTGCCTCACACCTCTTCCACCTCCTCAGCTGAAGAAGCGGATCCAAGATGCCACCCATGTCCTTAAAGATTTGGAGATATCTCTTCGTACTAATCACATTGGGTGAGTATGTATGTTAAGCCAGGGTGGGTCCCTCTGATCTGATGTTTAATGGTCAATTTGAGACCAATGTCTTGTTTCTGAGTCTGTCTTCAGTCCACTTCTTTGTTAAATTCTCCTTGTGTCTCTTGGCAGATGGGCGCAGGAGTTTCTCAGTGAGCAGAATAAGGGTTTGGATGTTTTGGTGGAATACCTCTCCCATGCACAGAGCGATGCCTTGTGAGTATTAGCAGCTGTCTCGGAAACATACTGATCCACCGCAGTGATTGAATTCCTACAACTGTTTGTCTTGTATTTGTAGGTTTGACACGGAGGGAGTTGAAAATGGTGGCACACTCTCAGACAGAGGAAAGCCAGCAGAGAGGTCGATGGAAGACTTAACCAAGAATACCAGCAGCTCTCAGTCGCACGGCATGACCAGAGCTGCTCGCGCGCTGACTGTCAGGTAGGAAGCTCCTGACATGGAGGATTATGAGCAACATGAGTCTTGGAGTGATTTAATTCAATGTCCATAATTCACAAATGAACAAAAGCAGAGTCAGAAACCCAGAATGTTCTACACATACAAGATTATACACAAATCACTCCATGCAAATCATTTGTAGTTAGTTGCATTGTTAGGCTTGGTTGTATGCTTTCTTTTGACATTTTGTTCAGTTTAGTTTAAAGTAGTTTTAGTTTGATAAAAGCTGGATAAAGTAGGTTTTTAAATTAGAATAGGGGCTTTTGGCTCTCAAAGAAGTCTTCCTTGCAAGGGTCAGGGCTGTGTTTTCTGGTCTGTCAGAGTGTTCTCCATGGTTCTGTGGCCTGAGGGCTCTTGGTTTAGGGGAAAGTTCAGCTGCTCAGCCCTCTGTTCTGTTGGATTCTTCTCCTCCACTGCATCATCTCTCTTGATTTCTTTCTCTCTCTCGACTTTCTGAAATGCCACATATTCCTGGATCCTCTCTTCTTCTAGCTGAGGCGGCATTCAGTGGGAAATCATTCCTATGTTCCCAGTGTCCTACAGTATGTTCCCCTGCTCTATATGGCACAATAGAGCACATAATGAGTTATGTGCTCTATTGTCTGTTAACACATAATGTCTGTTAACACATAATGTNATAGAGCACATAATGAGTTATGTGCTCTATTGTCTGTTAACACATAATGTCTGTTAACACATAATGTCTGTTAACACATAATGTGTGTTAACAGAATATTGAACTGGAGAATAAAAGACACTGGGAACACAGATATGCTCCCTTCAGTGGTCTCCTGACTTTGCTGCAGGTTCTTGATGCTTATTGGTCTTGTTCAGTCAGGACAGCTGTGGGTTTGTCCATCATCCCAGTGAGGTCAGATAGGTTTGATTTTGCCACCCAATGATAAGCATCGATTGAGTGACTCAAAGATCTGGCCGGCTTCTCTGTCAGCAGCTTTTGGGATCTTGTCTCATTGTCACCACTGTCCTTCTCCTCACTGCTGTTTTTGTCCACCTCCTTCAACATTTCCTCTTCATGCCCATTTGTCTTATCCAGTTTATGACACTTCCCATCTCATTACATTTCATAGCCTCCTTATTGCAAGGCAGCGATTCCTCATGAAAGACACATTCCAACCACAACAAATAAATGAACATTTCCCAGCCTTTGACATGTTTTTCCCCTGTTCACCTCATACCACATTTTCAGCTTTCAGACACACAACTGAAGGTCAAAACTGAAGGTTTTGGCTAGCTGTTAGCTCATTTGCATGACAGAATAATAGATTTTGTATATGGTAAAAATGTGCACCTTTGCACCTTTTTTTTTTTTTTTAANTTTTTTTTTTTTTTTTAACATTTTTACATAATTCATATGTCCATATTCTTGTCCTCTTGCACTTTGCAGGATAAGCACAACTCTGGCGAACAAGATTCATAGGAAGTCCCCAGCAGCCAGCCAGAGAGATGATGTACATGTATGCATAATGTGCCTGCGAGCCATCATGAACTACCAGGTAGAGTCTCATTTCTTCTTTTTCCCCTGTGGTGCAAAAATCATCCATCTTAATGAGTCACATCTCATATTCTGTCATAAAAAAATTTATCCTTCTTCAAACAAATGGAATTGGTGCCGGTGGGTTGGTATAATTCAACTCCTTTCCACTACAGCCGTGTCAGTGCTTTAGTAAAAGCTTGTACGCTTGTTGGAAGAAAAAGCTAATTATGAGGCTCAGTGTCTTATGAAATGTCCTGCTGATAACATCATTTTTGCAGTGTCTCTGATGGGCACATAGGCACACACACAAACACACACAGGTTTTCTGCACCTTTTCAGTCTTTTCTGTTTTTTCTTTTGGTTGCAGTCTGGGTTTAACCTGGTGATGACTCATCCACGCTGTGTCAATGAGATCACCCTCAGCCTAAACAGCAGGAATCCCAGGTGAGCATGTTTGTGTACACGCATGTGTCATAAAGGTTTTTTTTTTTATAACGCACACTTTAAATTTACCTGCCCTCTTCTGTAACAGGACTAAAGCCCTCGTATTGGAGCTTCTGGCTGCTGTTTGCCTTGTCAGAGGAGGACATGACATCATTCTCTCTGCTTTTGACAACTTCAAAGAGGTGAAATGAGTTTTAGGAACTTCACCATGTTTGACTGTTGCTCATTCAGTCACACCATTCTTTCAGACTTCCCTTCTTTGATTACTCATATTATGACTGACACCCACATGCAAAATGCTCATTAACACTCATATTTAGAACACATGCAAAACTGTCATGTCTTATGTCTGAAAAAGGGTTAGGGTCTCTTTGCATGTTTAGCCCGGCAGCCAAGCTGCTTGCGCCCCCATGTGGGCGAAAATAAAACTGCATGTTCCTGTGGAAAACTTCTAGGTTAGCAGAGAAAAGAATCGCTTTGAGAAGTTGATGGAGTACTTCATCAATGATGACAGCAACATTGACTTCATGGTGAGTCTACAAATTTACCATTTGCTGTCAGTTTACAGTATATTTTAATAAAGGCACGGTTAAATCTATGTGTGTGTTTGGGATTGATGTAAAAACTGCCTCTGTTTCTGTCTCCAGGTGGCTTGCA
Organism: Lucifuga dentata; assembly: GCA_014773175.1. Classification (NCBI taxonomy): domain Eukaryota; kingdom Metazoa; phylum Chordata; class Actinopteri; order Ophidiiformes; family Bythitidae; genus Lucifuga; species Lucifuga dentata. Next base: position 241,915 of record VXCM01001172.1, on the reverse strand, counting down.
TGCAGTTCATAAACATTGTGGTCCATTCAGTGGAGAACATGAACTTTCGCGTTCATTTACAGTATGAGTTCACTCACCTTGGTTTAGATCATTATCTGGAGGTAAGTTTGTTTTAGTTTTTTTTTTTTTTTTTTTTTTTTAGTAAATATTCAAATATGTCACTTTTGGAAGAAGTACTATCATTTCACTTTTATTCCATCAGAAACATTTTTTTTAAATTTTCTTTCCCATTTTGGCTCACAATCTTTTCTCGAATAAAGCAATTTAGTTTTTATAAATGTTCATTTTTGACATTTTTTTTGTATCCTTGTCAGGTATTTTCATTTTCATTTTTAAAAATCTTATCAGCACAATTTTTAATTTCACTCATATATGTACTTTTATTTTTGTTCCTCAAGAAAATAAATAGACAAGTTAACTTAAACCTTTAATGCCCTGTACTATAATGTGTGTTTATACATTATTACACCGTATATAATTATATCTATATCATATTATACACATTTTTAAAATTTGTTTTATGTTATATTTTATGCTACCATAACATTATGTGGGTGTGCTTGTGTGTTAGAGCCTGAAGCTGACAGAGAGCGAGAAGCTGCAGGTCCAGATTCAGGCCTACCTGGACAATGTGTTGGATGTTGGAGCCCTGCTGGAGGATGCTGAAAACAGAGGAGGTGTGCTGGAACACGTGGATGAGCTGCAGCAGCACAACACACAGGTCAGCCACGACGTAACCAATATCTAAGTGAACAAAGAGGAGAGTTTGACGTGTTACGTTCAGCGGTGATGTTTTGATTGTGTTGTAGTTGAGCGTCAGGCTTCAGGAGATCGAGAGTCAGGCTGCAGAGAGAAACGCTGAACTTGAGACCCAACTCATGCAGGCCACCAAAGAGACTGAGCTGCTCAAGGTGAGTCCCTCCCAAAGACATGGACACGATGCATTGAGAGTAATTAGCAAAGTAAGGTGCACCAGTGTCATGATTTGCTAAATGAGATTAATCGAATGGCAGTTCATTTGTTTATTAATATAAAAATGAAAGTCCACCATCATTATCAATACTTTGTAGAGTCATGTTTCCATTTATCATGAGAAAACTCATAAAACAGTACTTGCCTTTTTTTCTTTTCTTTCTTCCTTCATCCCATCATTCTTCTTTTCTGTATTCCTTCATTCTGCCCTTCTTTCTTTCCTTCTTTTTTTTCTTCTTCTAACCTGAACGGATGACAATTCCCAAAACTGGAGATGCAGGGTTTCCACCCAGCAATCAAACTCTTTTTCATTATTAGTACTTTTACTCTGGACACGTCTGTACATTTACAGCTACTTTTGAATGTTTTTGTATTGTACATCTTGTTTTACATCTTGTTGTACATCGTGTTTGTATTGTACATCTTCCACCACCATCTTTTGGATATAACTTTTACATAAGTACTTAATACATCTTTTATGGTTGGATTCAGCACTTCCAGGACCATAAACACACTCATTAAACAAATATTACCTAAAATATACTTCCTTTGCATTGATTCTACATTAATTTGGTGATAAGGATTATTACATTGCTTTCTTGTTTTTCTCATCCTCTTCTATTTTTACCACTTTATCTCATTATTGTCACTTTTTTAAATTTTTTTACCCTATCTTATATTTAGTCTTCTATATGAGTGCTCTTATTATAACCAAGGTTGTTTTTACTGCTATGCTGACCCGTTTCTCTTGTGAAACACATTTCATTGTACCATGGACGCTGTGTTAACCTACATATGACAAATAAAGTCTGACTCTATCTATCTATCTATCTATCTATCTATCTATCTATCTATCTATCTATCTATCTATCTATCTAATGATTATAAGTTAATTTTTTTTTTATTTGATTCACAGCCCTATTTTATTTATTAATTTATGTACTTACATATGTCTGTCCTGGTATGCTACAGGAGAGCCTGCGAGAGTCCTGTTCCCAGCTCAGCAGCCTGCAGCAGAGGGAGAGGGAGCTGAACATGGAGAAGGAAAAGGACAGAGAGCGTCTGAGCAAGTCCAGCCCTCAGAGCTCCTCCGAGCTGGAGCAGAAAGTCCAGGAGCTGCAGGAAAAGGGGCTGATCCGACTGGGGCGGAGCGCTTCGGGGAGTTTGGACATCCAGGTGGTGCCTGTCACGATTGTTGAATACGTCCCGGCACCAGCTTCAGCTCCAACTCTGCCCAACAGTGACATGCCTGATTCTGCAGCATCCATCCTCCCAGCTTCCGCTCCACCGTCCCCTCCTCCTCCCCCGCCTCCCCCTCCTGGTGATCCAGGAGAGATTGTGTCTGCTCATCCGCCGCCTCCCCCTCCTCCTCCTCCACCTGTTGCTGTTCCCCCTCCACCTCCTCCTGCTCCTGGAGGTGGAGCACCACCTCCTCCCCCTCCTCCCCCGCC